>JAQIXG010003828.1:0-13996 GCA_034700105.1 Oconnorella tubifera | reverse complement strand
ACTGGGGGGGGAATCACCTGCTTCCGGAAATTACAATGAGAATTGTAATGTAATTGTAAGTAAGCTAATAAGTAAACCAAGTCTGCCATAAAATGGAGTAATAACTAAAAAAAAAATCATCACTGTTAAAACTGGTGTTATGTGTAGATATTTTCTGGGATGAAAATGGGCCCGTGTTTAAAAACTTGCTGTTGGGCCAGCGGTCAGATAGTTAAGCCACTGACCAGTAACAAACAACACACAAGTCATGTCCCCAAAGTATTTTATTTCAAAAACCAACAAAGATCATATTAGAATCATAGGTACCACAACTACTACTTTGATAAAACATACGATTTAACCTGTGATACAGCTGTAATGAGAAAATTGAATCTTGTTAAGTTGCAAGCAATATGGTATCTACCCACTGACAAAAGGCCTCTAGATGCCAGCCTGTTGCTTGTTGTTGATTCATTACAAATATATGTAAAAGTAATATATGAGAATTGTATACTAGCAGCCAAAGTTATAAACATCCAGTCACCTAGAGCTTGTCTGAATAATGGATGTAGTAGTATGAAGATGCAGTCAGCTTGTTATTGTCAGGGCTGGCTGTATATATTATAATATCATGTCAACATTTAACATTTTAAGTCAGTGCATGTAGCAGTTGAGTTACTATATTAGAGTACTAGATTTTACGATTGCTTTGCTACCTCCCAATTTCCTCAAGTAAATTATTTACAAAAACCAAGCACATGAAGTTTGCTTCTCTCATTATGAGAAGCGAACAATTTGATTGGTAACTCCTGTACATTTTCAATAGACCTAAAGGTTGAGAAATTCTGTACTTAGTGACAGACATCGTTATATTATACTCACTTTGATATACGGAGTAACTTAACTATTACAATATCTTTGTTAATCAATTTGGATATGCTCACAAGGAATTTATTACTGCAGAAAATTTGAGCTAATTGCTTTGATTACATCAAAATATAAAATTTAATTGTTGACACAAATATATTTGAATGTAAACAAGAAGAAGACCAACCCATCAGTCAATGATGTGTTGCGTTGTACACTGATGTCAGCCATGTCAATAGAGCACTCCTCAGTGGTATTCATCCCTTCTTCCATCACACCTGTACTAATCATCTCATCCGCTGCTTCTTCATCCACTTCTCTCTCCATCATCCCTCCATCACTCCCTCCATCCTGCGTCACATCACCACCTCCTCCCGCTCCTCTATAGATGACAGTATTGTTGGCCTCAGTGCTGGGTCCTGATTGCAACGTCTCATCATCCAGGCAACCAATGGCATCGTGCGTAAAAACAGAACTGACCAATAGAGGGACAGGTTGCTTGTTTGAATGATGACTGTGTTGAGTAGCATCTGATGAGAGGTGACTCTGTTGACCAGAATGATACTGTTGTTGTTTTTGTTTGGAGTCCATTAACTGAAACTTTCCTTCTAACTGATTAGATCCTAATGTCAAATATTTATACCCAGTATAACATTTGAAAGAGCACTTCATTAATAGTTAATAATTATTTAATATACAGTTAAAAAATAAATGACAGTATGTACTAAGTACACTATGAATATATATTATCTATGCATTAAGAACACATACAAGTTAAGTAATTCAAAATGCACTTAGGCCATCTTTACCTACAACTAATGAAGTACATTATTAATCTAACTACATAATACTACAAATAGCATACCACTGAAGGCTGATCCATGTAGTTGACCAGGCATCAAGTCACTTACATTGACCAGTACTTTCCTACCTCCATCATGCTGCTGCCTGTCACCACTGCGACCCTCGCCTCCCCCTCCACCCATTCCCTTCCATCTTGGATCCAACTCAGAAGATAAAATACTTCTTCTTGATGTCACTTCCTCTCGTCTTTGCCCTACCTCCCAACTAGGACTAGTTCTCAAAACTCGACCACCTCCATTCTCTTTGATCATCTTATTCTTACTTTTCTTCTTGCTCTTAGGCATGGCAGCTTTTATGCACTCCTCCAGAAGTGCAGCTTCACTTGGCTCCAATGACTCAACACTGAGTGCTGACAGAGGACTACTGAATGACGTGACAGATTGTGACAGATCAGCTGGTGAACGTGTGTCACCAGGTGTGCCCTCTACGGCATATCGTCTGACACTATCTTCTTCTCCTGGAGACATGCAGATAGCCTTTGATGGCTTGCCTTGAGGAGTAGAAGTTGATCCTGCTCTTATCATTCTTTCAAACTTGTCCTCTTTTTTAACAGCAGGCTGGGTCGTGACAAATGCTTTGTTTGTAGCAACAGACCTACTGCGATTAGATATTGGACCCTCATCATCACCACTGAGTGAGCTAAGTGAATCATTTCTTGAAAAGCTAGCAGGAGTTCCTTCAACTAGATATGATCTCATGACATCGTCACTCGGGTGTATCACTGGCATAGTCTCTCTCAAATATGAAGTTTGTGATGAAGACTGCTTTATTTTGAACTGATTGCTTACATGCGATTCTTTCCCCGCATGGCCTAAAACAGTAGAAGACTCATTTCTGCCAGCATGTCCTGGGACACTTACGACATCAAAGCGACCTGTATGGTCACCTGACTCCATTGTGAGATTACTTAAAGAAGTTGAACGTGAGTAATTGAGAGGAGTTCCCTCTACTGCGTACACTTTGACTGAATCCGTCGTCTCTTTGTATCCTGCCTGATGCTCATAAGGCGAGTCACAAAGAACCTTTCTATAGAAAGCTCCTCCAGGCTGCTGCTTCTGCTGATTGCTCTGTCTTAGCTGCTGATTGCTGTGTAATTGTGGGTGTGTAACACGTGTTGCATCTGCAGATCTTGAACGTAGGATGGAGGAAGAAGAGGTTTGATTGAAAGGAACTTTGAACTCTGCATGCAGCACTGCGCTTTGTTGCTGACAAATACATATGGACACAGTCATTAATTGCTACCAATAAATGTACAGGCAAGAAAACAAAATATATGAGAATTAAATTTAACATACCAAAGAGGAAAATAGTACAAATAGAAAATAACTGCCATTTCATGTGCGACATATCATGTATTGATGAGATATGATTATTGTGTAAATTGTACAGAGACTTAACCATAATCCTAGCACTAACCTAGCTAACCCTAACCCAAATCCCAAACCTAAGAGTTGATAGTAGAGGTCAATTTGTCAAGGCCATTTTGACTGGTTTCTAATCAGCATTGTATTTGCCAACAATTGTAATGACACTGGTTCTAGATATTAATACAGTTATACAAATTTAATAAAATCAAGATTGCTCCAAAACATCGTAGGCTACCTAGAAGAGATAAGATAAAACTTGAGACTGGTGCCGTTATGAACAAATATATATAATATGTAAATTTTATAAAAATAAAATACCTTGCCATACCGATGCTAAGCTACCAAACTGTAACTTAGCGCCGAAACTCAATATTTATATAGTAGTTAGCATTACCTGATGCTGGTCAGTTATCCCTTGACCAGCAGCGGCCTTAGACTGACGTGGCCTGTGTGATGACAGCCTCCCTGTGGGACCACCAGCCTTCCATGTGGATGATGAGCTCTTCCTAGCCTTAGGCATTGCTGCCTCTATCATCTCATTCAATAGATCCTCGTAATTCTCCCCAGCGTCTGACAATGAACTCAGTGATCCAGATGATGAAGATGACCTAGATCGAACATTCTCATGTCCCATGCTAACAGTGGTAATGCTCTTACTGGACTCATTATTCACTGATGCATTGCTTGATGCCTTACTTGATGCCTCTCTCACTTGCTTACCATGTTCACCAGTAGCAGTTTGCGTCACTTGTCCATTCTTCTGACCATCAGTCAAACTTTCTAATTTCAATTCTCTTACATTTTCTGAAACATTGTCCAACCTCATCTTAGACGAAGTTATACCACTAGTCACAGCAATAGATCCAACATCAGATCTGCTTTGCATCATTCTCTTTGATGATGACTGAGAGGCTCTAGGCATTGCCAGGCTGATTACTTCTGCAATCCTCATCTCATCATCCTCTGAATCAGATGTATCATCATCATCATCATCATCATCATCACTCCCATCTTCATTTCCATGTTTGTTTGAGTCTTGTTGCACATTTAAGTCTTCATTTAAGGGTTTAGCAGCAAAATTTGCTGAGTTTAGACTTGGGTGAGAAGGAATGACAAGATTAAGTGGTAAGACATCATCATCAAAAGTAAGAGCAGATATACTAGTGCCTCCCGGTGAACCTTCTTCATTGTAGCGCACTGCAGCATCCTGACATGTCTGGATTAAACAGCAACGCAATCACTAACAGAGCGTGAAGTCATATACAGATTGCAAAATTACAGATATAAATTAATTTAATTCTGCAAAATAACAAATCGTTCTAAAAATAAATATGCTTTCAACTTCTGAACGTCTTAGCTTACCTGTTTCTATACCTCTGCATATAAAACTAACGATGAAGCAAAACTAATTGCTTGAGAAGTAAACGAAACTCATATAAAAGCAAGTAATATTGGAAAAAGTAGTAAACACTATAGAAATAGAAATTCTTACGATATCCTCAAACTTGCTTCTACTTTGATCTCTCTCTGTCATTACGTCTTCATTTCTTTCCTCCTTGTCCACTTCTCTAACTTTCACTCCATCCATTGCTTGTCCTGAGTGCTGTGGCTGAGAGGACTTACCCGCGTACACCCTACGCTGCTTAGTGCTGGGACTAGGAGGCATAGTGGCGCAAGGAGAGTCCGGTAGGTCACTGGGAGAGACCACTTCACTCGCTCTACGACTGTACTCGCTCATAACTGAGCTGAAATCAAAAACTATTTAAATTAATGCTTTCATTTAATGTAGACAAAGTCAGCCGGTGTGTGATTCCATGTGACACAATTGTAAAATACAATTAAATCATAAGTTCCTTCAAAGTTATAAGAATAAGTGTCAGCCAGTGGGATGAAGAATAATTCTGGTAAATTATATATCAGAATAGACAAATGTAGAATAAATAATAGAATAAATTGTGGAAAGAAGAGTTTGATTTAAAAGATAATTGGATTTGAAGACATAAATCATAGAAGGTGGTTGCAGTCAATGGATGGGCAGAGATCTGAGGCGAGAGAAGCCATTAATAAATTTATTATAATGCATGCTTAATCAATAGTTATTGATTAAGCATGCATTATAATAAATTTGAATAAATTTTAAATAAATTGATTCAATTTTTTTTGTTTAAACCAGCAGTCCCTGCAGCAACGGGAAGAATGTCTGGAAGTTTGTGAAACTGAAAAGTTTGGAAGCACAACTCTACATCAGTATATTTCAGTATACATCAGTATAGTACAATTTCATTACAGTATATACTAAACAATGCTAAAGAGATATGCCTCAATGTAACTGAATGAAATTCTGACACACATTAAATACATGCCTGTGAACTGAATGAGCGTCAAATGAACTGAGTGAACCCAGAGAACTACATCTAGAGAACATCATAGGCGTCTCTTGAACCTGATTGTTCTCATCAAATGTGACCGTTTTTCCACCACCACCACTGCCCCCACCCGCACTACTAGGGATGGATAATGAGGAGAATTCTTCCGTCAGTTTTAGATGACTGTCACGAGGTGGTGTGACATTTGTCTGACTGACAGGAGGCTCAGATGTGCTGGACGCCTCAATCTGTAACTAAATCACACGTCATTATTCTATACAAAGAAATCAGAAATTTAACTTTCTTTAAAAATAATCCTGTGGCTGGAAGAATGAAAATAAATCCTTGCATTGCCTACAAAATATATAGCAGTCCAAGGACACAGAGTTCCAAGCAGCAACTACCTCATATTCATCCATCAAAAACAAAGAATGAATTCGGTAATACCAGTCGTAATAAATTTTTTATCTGTATGCCTCAATTGACAAAAACACGAATATCACTCACAATACATGCTGCAATTCAATCTCATTTCTAAAAATTATAGCAAAAAAACTTTAATAATATATATATATATAAAACTTTTTATATATAGATTTTAATTCACCAAGCAAATGGTAGACCAGTCAAATTAATATAAAATCAGATTCAAAGTAAAATAAATAAAAAACAAAATTAAATGTCATACACTTAAACTGACATAAAAATATTGAGTCTCCGGTTGGTAGAGAGCGACCGGTTTGTTGTAACCACTTTACAAATTATTCAAACATATTGAAAATGAATAACGTGCAATTCTGTTATGTTAAGAATGTATCGCAACTACCAACAATCATTAAACAGCAAGAAAGGCTGCTACCTGTGTATTAGATACATGAGAATGACTTCCCCCATCAGCCCTGCTGACAGTCATGGCACTCTGCAGACTGCTCAGTGAACTCATTCTAGAAAATATCATTGGAGTTCCTTCTGTATCGTAGCGCTTTGTTAAATCATCCGATGAATATAACTCAGCTTCAAGCATCATCGTCTCAGTACTTAAACAAGATGCATTGTGATGCGAGATGACTGGCCTAACAGATACTGCAGGTCCTGATTTAACAAGTGCATGCTGATTATCAATAGTTTGACCTACTTTGCTAAAGGTCATGTCTTTATTAATATTCGTATAGTCACCCTGCAAATTGTTTCCAGAACCATGAATACGCGACATTGGCATTGAATTCTTAAAAGTTTGCGATCCAAAACTTGTCCCAGAGATGTTCTTACCTATAGCATCTTCCTTAACAGTAGCAGTTGCATCCGTAGCATTTTTAGCATTAAATTTTTGATCAACACCATGTTGACCAGAAGAATTGACTATTTGCTTTATTGAACCGCCTTGACTTAAAAGATCAGCCTGATCAAAAGCATTCTCAGAGAGAATACCTCGACTTGCATTGCGCTCTCCAGCAACACTTCCTCGACTAACACCATTATGACTCAATACACCGCATCCCAAAGTACCTTGTGTCATCATAACAGCTTGACTGGACAGGTCACTCATAGAAGTGGCATTAGAGAGGTATGTCAGAGGTGTCCCTTCTGTGGCAAATGTTCTCATCGTGTCATCATCACCATAGAAGCAAACCACTCCCGCAGCACTTCTATTGTTACAACTGACTCTATTAAGTAAAGGTAATGCTTGCAGCTCAGAGTCGCCGTATCTTACGCTGTAGTCTATGGGCTGGTCATCTATTTCACCCACATCATCAACTTCTCTCTCTGCAAATCTTAAACTAAAGTTTGTTGGCTGATCAGACTCTTCTAAAGTCTCACTAGCTTCCAATATTGCTAAATGTTTCTTTCTGACTAATGGTTGATGCTGCTGCTGAGAAAACTTTGTCTGAACATTAAAAGACGTTTCTTTAGAAATATCTCCACCAGGAATTGATTGATATGATGCAATGTCAGTTTGCTTCTGACTGATTGTAGACTGATTCTGTTTAAGGTCTGATTGTATTCTACCTTTAATCATCCGATTCAAATCATTAGACACATGTAGCGGTTGTCGTTTGCTTATCAATGCCATATCTTTATGATGTTGAACTTGATTGCCTGTACTTTGCTGCAAGTGTTGACTTCTCATCAGCTGCTGTTCTTGACTAGATATATCATTGTGTTGCGACTGACTGACAATCTGATTGGAAATCTTTTCATTTCTTAAACTTGCATCATTTTCTAGCTGACTTGCTTGTTGATTAGAAGACTCTGTATACTTTAAACTAAAGTCTATGGGTACATCATCATCAATTAAATCCACGTCTTCACCGATATTCATCTTTAGATTTTCCATGCACCTTGATAAATGACTAAAGTCTAACATTTCATCCTCTGATCCCCCCATATCGCTTCTATCCAACACTTTCCTACCCATATCTGCCCTCTGCATTACTTCTCTTCTAGGACTAATTATCATCTGATCATCTCTATACAAGGACATGTCCTGTACAACCCCATCAGGCTGACTAGCACGTCTATGCCCCATTGGTGAACTTTCAGCTGAGGAAGCAAACTTAACAAACGCTTCTTTCCCTGCCCTTCCAACCATCCATCTCACATCTTCTTGTGCTCTACCTGTATTCCTATTCACTTTAGGCTGTAGCATTGCTCTACCAACTGAGCCTCCTGTTGTTCTATCATGAGAGATATCTGAATGTGTGCTAGTCACACTGTCTTTACTGTCTGACCTTGCACCAACGTCTAGCAACATTGCTGCTGCAGCATTTTTTACCTGTCTACAATTAGTAGACATTTTGTTCAGACCAGTTTCAATTGTCACTGCTTTGTTAAATCTAGTATTACTGGTTTTTTTAAAGCTGCTATCACTAACTCTATCTAGAGTACGAGTCTTTTCATTACTAAAAGCATTATTAAAATTCATACTAATATCCGAGCTAATTGTATTATCAAAGCTTTCATTAGTTAAGTTACGACTACTACTATCATTGGTCAAAGTATCGTCCAATCCCGTGTCTATATTCTCACAAGTTTCAGCCAATCCTTCTAACACCTCATTGAGATGACGCTGTCTTCTAGCACTCAGTCTGGGAGAGGAGGAAGAGTCTCTAGAAGCATCTAGACCAAGGCGTCCACCAGGGCATCTCATTAGATTCTTCAGAGCAGCAGCACTCCCCATGGCTATCATGCGATGACGAGAGTGAACAAGATTACGTAGCATAGGAACAGCTCCTAGATCCCAAAGAGCTCTCTGATCTATGGGACAACGCGCAGACAAGTTCCATAGCGTTCCACAAGCATTGCTTACTATCATTAAACTGGATGACTCAAGGTGTCCAAGTAGTATCTGCAATATAACACGCATATACATTTAATTAATAAAATATTACTTTACAAGGTTTTTGTAAGGCTTCAATGCAGCCCATTCAGGGAAGATGCGCGTAAATAGCTGATGCAGAAAAATAACCAAAAAATATCTATTTAAGAAAGAAAGGAGGATGTTTAGTAAAAAGTGATGTCTCGTCATCAACTTTATTATAAAAACAGATTTTTCAAAAAAGCTATTAAAAATCTATTATTATTTATATTGCGCTTAAAAGTTTAAATTCAATTTTTTTTCCCAAGCTGTCAAAAATTTTTTTTTTTATCCAAAACTTAAAAATTCATTTTGTTTAGCCAGTATTTAAAAATCTTCACTTATATAATTCAATTGCTATTGCTTTCGTACGGAGCTGAGGGAAAATAGAATGCCCAAGCTTCTAAAAGAGAACATCGCTGTTGCATCATGATAACTGATAGGATGATTCGCTACTATGCAATGTTTTCTGCACCCGGTCAAAATCTGTCACTGATGTATCGCGGCGACGCAACAACTATGTCTCGGCGATACAAATCAGTGTAACGCAACAAAAGACTACACTAGCAGCGTGACACGCGTGCAAATCACCAAAATATCTAAATAAAGAGCTATGGCACAGCGACTATGCTGAGAACTACGCTAGAATTAGTAACTATAAACAAATATTTATTAAAAGTTTTAAATAAAAAAACATAAAAAACCAGTAAAATCGATACGATGAACTAAAACCATGAACTGGTTTATATTATGATGTGTTACAAATGATAGCATCACTTTAATCTAGAAATATTTTCATTACTAAATAGTAACTGACTGACCTGAAGACAATCTCTTTTTCTCAACACTTCTCTATAGTCATCACTCAAAGCTATATGACTAGAAATCATTCTCAGTATTCCTCCACCATTCTCTACTATAGCGAGTGACTTAGTGGGAGATCTATAGGTCAATGTAGCAACAATGAAGTCCAGAGCTCCGTCTACTTGACAGATGTCTGCTTTATTCTCACTAGAGTGAGCCGATAGATTCCATAGAGCACTAAGAATTGACTTGAGACTTGATTCTCTTGATGACATGTCTCTATCAGCTCTATAACTCATAAAAAGCTGACTAGGGACATCAGATGCTGTTGGGCCGCAACTAAGAGAAGGTCTAGTAAACGACGATCCATGCGACCCTTCAGTCTTGTTATCAGACACAAGACTTGAGTTAGCATTACTCTGCCTTACTGTTGTGTAATTACAAGTGACAGGACGATCATTTGTGCTTGGTTTACCTGGATACATGGCAGCATGCACAAGGGCAACTATAGCACCACATTCTCTAAGAACTTGTCTTATAGTTGGGTCTGCACACCAAGATAGATTACGTAAGACACTCGCTGCAGCCTAGCGGGGATAAACAAGTATAGTCCAACAAAAGATTGACTGACATAATATTTATATAGTATTGGTCAATGTCACTGTTAGATTATATAACACTAGAGGTTAAAGCATGTTCAAAGAAGAGTCAGCAGTCATTAGATGAATCGAAGGAATGAACATCATACGGATGAAACAATGAACATCATACATAAATTACACATACTTGACATAGATCTTCACAAGAAGATCTCAGTTGAGCAACTATAGCTAGGATGACCCCACGCAGAGAACACAAGAAAGCTTTGTTGGCATTATCACCAAACGTTAGATTAGTGAGCACCATGCAAGCATAGCGACGCATTGTAAGATGATCAGTCAACTGAGTCTCACCATAGAACAAGTCATCTTGTTCTAGTAGTTCTGCTACAGCATACAGTCCACCTACATCAACACAAGACTTATTGCACTGTTTTTATTGATTCAGAGATGCGTTTTAAGTCATTCACAATGCCAATCTCAACACCAATCTTACATTTATCATATTGGTCTAACTCAGAGATTCCCAACCTTTCTGATGCTGTGACCCCTTGATTACATTTGGTGACCCCTTGATTACATTTGCCAAGTTGTGGCGACCCCAACGATAAAATATAAAATTGTGGCGACCCCAACACAACAATTTGTTATATTTTCTGTTCAATATTTTTAAAAATGAATTTGGAAATGAATAAAATATTCAACATTACATTTTAAGTGTTTATTGCGCAATGCACATTGTACGTACATTGCACAAAAAATGTTTTTTTCATTTAAAAATTTATTCTCAGAAGGTCTCAGGCAACCCCTGGCAAATTGTCAAGCAACCCCATTTGGGGTCGCGACCCGGAGGTTGGGAACCGCTGGTCTAACTAATAAGGATTGTCAAAAAACTGGACTTAATTGTACAGTGAAATGTGTATTTCTTTAATGCTTCTCCGCAGAGAATGGCATTCTATTAACTAAAACTAACTGCTAGTAACTGCATGAATTGCATAAAGTTAATATATAGATAGAGTATATATTGTTGAAGAAGTTGTCCTTGTACACCTATATAATTTCAATCTATTCAATTCGTAAACGTCTACAAAATTTCTACCCATAAACCTAGTTTCACCACATTATACCATAACAAAATGTCATAGTTAATCTGAGATCGCATGACAACCACACCGTGCACCCTACCCACATGGTGTGCAGTTAATCAATCAAGTCTTACTAAGATAAAGTGAAAGAGAAGAGCAAGATGTCTACCTAGAGAACAGATAGTCTGTCGATACTCTTCATCAAATGAAAGTTTCATCAGAGTGGCTATAACCAAGTCCACTGAATGATGATCAATGTTAACACAGTCTAAATCAATGTACATATATACAAAGCATTCTTAAAACAGAAACTCATGAGCCATATGAATAAGTCAATGACTTACAATTTGATTAATAAATTGATTATTTGAATTGTTAATATTACACTCTAACAATAGAACACTTACACAATGCTGTTAATTACACGATGATAAGTAGAGGTAAAACACATACCCGTAGCATAGCCAGCAATATGACCTCCTGTCTGTCTGCTTGTTCTCTCTCCTCTCTCTCCCTCCTCCTCATTCCCTTTATCATTACTATTCTCTCCTCCTTGTCTCTCTCTCACTGTTCTCAGCTGTTGACAGTAAGCTCTGATTTGACTAAGAAAGGCCAGCACTTTAGCCTCCCTGCGTCCAAGCTTTGCGTCCGGGTTAGCGCGCACTATGTTATCTAATGCATCAGCAGCAGCAGACCTACAGAGTGAGTGTGCATTACACGCATCTACTCGGTGATTATCACGATGCACAGTGCCGCTGCTGCCTTGTAAAAGTTGAACCAGTAGTGGGATGCAGCCTGTCACAAAACGTGTCTAGTCTTGAATTTAGATTTCAATATACATAAAGTATCATAGCCAAGCAATGCAAGATAATAATTATAGCAAATATAAAAACAAGTGACTATAGTGTAATACAGATAATTCAGACATAATAAATGCTCTATCAAACTATGCAAATAGATTCATCTGTGATTTCAAAATTCAAGAAATTTTGGGAAAAGATTAAATGTATTTCAGAAGTAGATTATAACTTAGTTTCAGTATTCTCAACTGACAGCAATTAAATATATTTTAAAGATAATTCAGCTACAATTCGTTTGCAGACTTTTGGTCTAACTGACAGCCCAGGTCTACCATAACTATAACCTTGAACTAATCCTAACTCTAGACATAACCCTAACCATAGCCTTAAACTTAACTCTAAACCTAAAGCTAATATTGCAACGGACCAAATGTCGGTAGAAAAAATATCGGCAGACCAAATGTTGGTACACCAAACATTTGTAGACAAATAATCTTGACACCATTAAAAATATATCATGTTTGCCAAACAGACCGGACTGTCTCATGGCAATGCAATTGTCATGAGAATGAGACATAGTAAGAAGTGTTCTACTCATGTCATCTTTGTCTGATGTGCCCAGCATTGACAGCAGTGAGAAGACCACATCTACCTGATCATAACAAACATTTCTTCATACATAAAGCACACTTCTCATTATTAAAAATGATCATCAAGCAACTGTTATTTGCCAGAATTTTTCAAACAAGTAACCAATGCACATTCAATATCATAATAGGTTAATCAGAGTACTACATTCGACCATAGCAGGCTTTAGCATACCATTATTCACTTTCTCTTTCACAGAACAGACAAGAAACAGTCCTGTGCCCATTAACACAATCATAAAGTCTATTATAATTTCCTTACAACATGCTCTGAGTCACTGGCATATTAAAATCTATAAAGATCTCAATATTACCTAAGCAGTTAATTGCTTCCTTTATTTCGACACCAATTTTTTTTTAAATAAATTCAAAATGTTAACAAGGTACAATAAACTGCACGTAAGCTACCTTGGACCCTACTATCTGTTGTTGTTTGTTATAGGAAGACATTGGTCCATTCGTTGAAGCAAAGCTCATGATGGATACAGTCTCTAAACTACTTAATGCTTGTCCTATAGGTGAGACCAGGTTACATCCAGTCAGTCTCTCAAACTCATTGTCTGCAACATGTCAACACTAATGGCTAGAACCATCTAATAATGAATATCAAATAGCATCTAACCTCCCCTCTACACCTCCTCCTCCCAACCCCCACCCCACCCCTAATCAAACCCTCTTTAACCAATCTTCTAAAAGTTCACCCTCCCTAACCCTAACTCCAAGACCTCAACCTCTCCACCCTCCAGCACACCCCACATCCTCCCACTGATCTTACCATACAAACAGAATATGAATCATTCACTGGAAACTTATTGAAATCCAACTTAAACCCTACAATGATGAGCAAAAGTTTATGCAGACCCAGACAAATTAAATTGTCATTAAATATTCTTAAATATAACATAAGTATATAACTATGAATAGATAACCCCGTCCAAGGATAGAATCCTTTAGATATAACTGAATTAACAATAAACTTAATTTTTTTTATTTAAATAATCACTAGAAATTTAATGACAGTACAAAAACAGTTAAAGGCATTTTAAACAGAAAGTGAATAGTCTGAACAAGTATGGCAAATAAAATTCGATTGACAAACGTTAAAAGATTAAAAAGTTTCTTGGGAAACTGTCCCAAAAGCTCCCAGCCCAGCACTGCCGCCCCATTCCCCCGCTGCACAGCAAAAGCGAGGCGTTGCTTCAGGAAAGAGGTGGACCTTGGATCTCCTGAGATGATAGAGATCCGTCTGCCCAACTCATTCAC
>JAQIXG010003827.1:0-13998 GCA_034700105.1 Oconnorella tubifera | reverse complement strand
TCATACATGCTATAAGCATTGGTCGTTTGCTTAATAAACATTAATCTTATTATTTTTAACTTATTCTGTTTTATTTGAGGAACAATTGGAGATCAATTGGACAGCGAGCTATTGTTCTCACGATCAATTGACCGGCGAGCAATTGTCGGCGAGCAATTGACCGGATACCCAACTGATCGTCAATCCTTCCCAATCATGTTAACAGTTCATCTTAAATATTTTATCACCAACTTTCATTCCCTCGGCACATATAAAATGATTATTTCTCTCTTTGTTAATTTTCAATAAGTTTTTTTTAATACTTATCATATTGCTCCATTTGATTAAAATCATTTCACCGACTCAAACTCATAAGAATTTCTTTCTCATTATATGACATTCCTATTGTTAATTCAGAAATTGTAGCACTATTTTCAAATCTCAGCTCTCATTTCGATGGCAGTTTGATTACTGCAATTCTCATTTTCACGACGTTCATCGTCTCAATTGTTGGCTTTATTGCATATTATCGTCTCGTCACAATTCATAGGCAGCTTACTAATTTTGTTTCGTCGTTAAATCAGTTGCTTTATAATGGCTGGAGAGTAAATTCAATGCAGGTAGTCATATCTAACCATCATCTTACAAAAATAATTCTAAAATAATATAAATAATAATTATAAAAATAGGTCAAACAATATTATTAACAGTTGTGATAATGTATACTAATCCGTTTATCGATTATATTCTACTCAAAGCCATAATGTTAAATTTGTAAATTTTGAAACTAAAACATAATAAAGATAATTGCGACAAGAGCTATACGATTTTTTTACTTCAAAAGAAAAATACTGTGAATCAATAGTAGGCTCCTCCTGTTGCTATAACAGTCAATATCGGGATTTTCTGACAGTATAATGAAACATAGTTATATCAAAAAAATAGTATCCAAGATGCAACCAGTGTCATAACTAGTGAATAAAGTTCTTCGAACCCTTCGAACCCACCGTAGCGGGTCAATCCATCCACGCCGCTGGGCCACGAAGGTGACGCAGGGACGGGCACCACAGTCCACGCTCTCATCACAAGAGAATCAGTAGCAATCGCCAAAAATTTGATGTTCGTGGTAATGATATCAATGGACAATTGTTACAGAATAAAAACTGGATAAGGTTCTGATAGGTTTATGTAATACCAATTCTAACATTTTATTTAGAGAAATATTCCAAATCATATATTTAAAAGCAAAATTCATGATTTTTTTTAAATTTAGCATTCCATTTATAAGTATATTGATACACTGTATTGACATACTTTATTGATATACAGTATAATAGCTTGACTTTTGTTAATACCTTACTTACTTCAGCTGTTTTAAAGCTGCTATTTTTGTTGCGAATCAAATTTAGTCTCTCTCCTTAGAAATTAGTAATAATATCAAAATGTAAAAAGGTACCGGCAAGCGTAAAAGAAATTGCCACATGGCGACCGAATAGCATAGCAAAAACATATTACTCTTTATCGCTTGAGATTGAGTAAAAAATTGAGTAAGATTATAGTGAAAGAGTAAAATTGGCAGCGCCATATTGAAGTCTGTAGTGAGAATTTTCGAAGGCAAAATATGAAATCGAGCAATATTACAGCTGTCAACATTGAACCGCCTAGTCGCTCACAAGTCACAAAAAACTCTAAATTCTAGTAATGAAATATGCCAGCCATTTCTATAGCAAAGAATCAGGACGCCAGACGACAGCTGACGAGTCGCGACTAGCAGCAGACGATATGTACATCGCAACTTCAGACTAAATGACATAGCATATACGAGAACTTAGTTTTTGCGTGCAGTACTTTGTATAAATCAAGATGGTTATCTGCGAATTGCCAGCTCTGATCTCTAATACCAGAATATAATTTAAAATGTGGCGTACAGCGGCGGTTACATTAGGAAATTTAAATGTTAATGGCAGTTTTTTGTTGGCTGTAAAATCACATAAAGGATAAAATTAGTAAATCAAATTAAAGGATTAAACTGGTGAACAGGAATTTCCAAGATAACTACTGTGATTAAAATGTCCTAACTACTTGAATCTTGTCCTGAACATTACAATTGTTTAGTTAACTACTACATTTAGTATTTTTTATAAATAAACATAATCATCTAGACTGTCACAATACAGATATTATAAACCTTACTATAATATTATAATCTCTTTTTTTATTCTATTTATTAAACACTGTTTAAAAAATCAAGCAATCAAAATATTTTTTAGATAGTCACTCTTGGCTCGGTCGATTAACTTTTAGACAAAATTGATTCATGTTATTTTCATTCTGCCCAATCAAACATCAGCAACGCAACACTGTAGCAAAAACGAAATTCATCACGGAGAATAATCTAGCAATTAATATTGATGTTTTATCTCACGAGATTGCTGCGGATGATTAAGCGACTCAGATTATGCAGACTGTATGGATTACATAATATAAAAAGCAGAGAGATTGAAATCAGTCAATATTTATGGCGCTTGAAATTGTTTTTAATTAAGAAACTCTTAACGAGAATTAATGAAAAGGATTTCTCAGAATCAAAATAATATCAACTAAATATTATCAAGCAGTTATATATTAAGCAAATATGTGATTATTTATTAATTATGTATCAAAATTTAGTGAAGTTTTTAGCAACTGCGGATAGTTTTAATCTGAAATGAAAATAAAGTAATGAGCTACTTTGTCATTGCTAGAATTGACTAAAATAGTTTAATGACCTAGATTCGATGTCAGCTACGATAAATTTTCTGCCACGATAATTATGACGCAGTAATATTACAGATTCTACTTTACTTTAGTGGATTACAAAGTGTAATACATTAACTCTAGAAGGCATGGATATTAATTTAACAACTTAAAAAGTATTATATTCTTGATAGCAACATAAATTAATATTTAAAAAATTTACTTTGTCTCTGTCATATATGGAAACGCCTAAAACTAAAGTAAACTTACAGAAAGTGGGAAGGGGGGGGGGTGTGCCAAAAGCTGATGGACTGGGAAAAGTTGTAATTTTTGAGGCGATTTATGATTTTTTAGTTAAATAAATAAAATATTTATTTCTGTTTCAACGCAAATTGGACATTTCCCTACTGCAGTATATTATACGCGATTTAAATTGAGAATGAGTGATAGTTTTGCCAAACTCGACATCAAAATTATTATCGAGTATTTATGTTTACATTACATTTTTACATATCAAGAATATGAGATTTTGTACCATTGATCGCATATTAAAATGCTGGGCATTCTTAAGAATTCTTTATATTTTGTTGAGAAAAAGACACAATTGCACGCAAAAACAACATGATTTCAATAGGCCCTTTAGTTTCGGAAAGGATTCTGATAATTATGTTATATCGATTTTTTTTCTGAAAATAGTTGACCAGTATTAAAAAAATCTATTCAAAAGACATTATAGCACTTCTTGATATTGATTATTAGATATATGCGCCCGCAATTCTCTCTGCTAATGCTCATTGTTCACTTCCCTCCTCCAGCGCATAGAAAAAAAACTGAAGTCTAAATATTTAATTTTATCACCCAGTCCACCGTCTATAGATCATAACACAGATAAATGATTTGCACTTATTTCATAATTTAACAAAAGTCGGAGCATAAATATGCTGTAAGCTATACTGGTGATAAATTAAAAAGAAAATAAAAAGAAATATAAACGACGAAGAATTATACAAATACTGCTGTATAACTTTGATCAAGTTGATTAATTCACTTTTTGAAACCAAATCTGGTAATTAATTTTAATTAAGTAGAATATTTTAATACATTTTGCTAGAAAATTATAGCAGAAAGAATTCAGTTGAAAATTTAAGAATGATGAGTGTTAAAACGACTATATGTTCAGTAATTCTTCTTTTCGTACAAAATTTAAACATTCAGTAAAGTTTCCAATTTTTCGGTTTATTGCAAAGCTTGAACGTTTCTGGACTCAACAGTTTTATAGCAGTTATGAAGAATTATTTGTTTGAAAAATAGAAATAAACTTAGTCATTAATACTGTACTGAGCTTGGCGATTAAATTAATATTATATTTTCTTGCACAAGAGGATCAAAGAATATTTACTAATGGGACCGATGTTTTGATAATAAGGAGAAATATTTGATTAATTAAAAGTCGATCTCAAGAAATGAATTTCTAGAATCTTCTAGGCTAGTTCAATATTATGTAAAAGCGTACAGATTGCTATGTTTTACAACCCAGTTATTTGTAAAAACGCGAAACATAATAAAATGCGAAACATAATAAAATACAGGATAAAATATAAAAATGAATAATATAAAATATATATTATTATATAATAACATCAATATAACAATAACAGATAATATTTAACTTAAATATTGTGTTGAATAATTAAATACACTCAGTGCTTATAAATTGTAAGTAAGTAATTAATAAACTTGTATTAATGTTAAAAGCCAACAATAATTATATCATTTCTACTGTATATATGTAACATATACATAGTAGAAATGTTACTGTAATTGTTCCATTTATACTGCATATATAACACATATAGAGTTATGCATATAACTGTATATGTTTTATAACACATATACAGAATATACTTGTGAAGTCATATTTTCCACGTAAATAATCTTCGTTAGTAAATATGAAACTAAAAATATCAGCAGTGAGACAATAGCTGCAGGACTGCTTGTTGTTGTTGCTCCAGGCCAGTCTATAGCATCACGGTCAGTGGATCGCTTCACAAGCTGAAGCAAATCGAGTGAACGCAGTTTCTCGTCTGTGATTAGATTCTCGAGAGATTCAAAAAGTATCAAAGAAACTCGTTATTTACATTATCAACGATGATATAGACCGAATCTGATAGATTGTGATAGTCGTCGTAGTGTTGTTTTCATCGATAAATAAAGTCTTTCAATGTGTTGACTTTCTATGTTGGGTTTCGTGACAAAATTTGCGATTATTGAAGCGTTTCATAACTGAATAAAAGTCTCTCGTATATCAGAGGGTGACTATAATTACGGGATAGAAATCATTAATCTAATTGGATTAAGAATAATCGAGTTATCCAAAACAGGTAATGTTATTTATATGATTTATAATTATAATCACACTTTTTAAAAGTGATATTTTATAAAG
The DNA here is from genome assembly GCA_034700105.1 of Oconnorella tubifera. Lineage (NCBI taxonomy): Eukaryota > Metazoa > Annelida > Clitellata > Enchytraeida > Enchytraeidae > Oconnorella > Oconnorella tubifera. The sequence goes on along the minus strand of JAQIXG010003827.1, from coordinate 8,840 downwards.
TTTTATTAATCGCTTTATTTTCTGTCTCACTGTTAATTACATTTCAAATGATCTGATATACCCAATAGATACATAGAGAAAATGAAACAGGGTATTACTGAATAAAGATAATTCTTCTCTTAGTAGAACAAATATAACAACAACCTCTATGGAGGTTGTCCTCCATAGAGCCAGAATAGGACACATTCATCTGACACATAGCTACCTCTTAAAGGGAGAGATTGCCCCAGAGTGTAACCCATGTCAGAGTCTTCTTACAGTTGAACATATTTTATTACGTTGTCCTGTGCTTTCAACTGTAAGAAACAAGTATTACAATGTAAGCTGTCTAAGAGAGCTTTTTGACAATGTTGATCCTGTCAGCATTGTGAAACTTTCTCCATGAAACACTAATTGTAACTAATTTTAATTGTATGTTTTTAACAAATATTGACTTTCTGATATATCTATTGTATGTATTATCTACTTTTAATCTTTAACTTTAATTTCTGGCACTAAATAGACTTTTTGTGCTGCCGTGCCGTTAAGCAACAAACAAACAAACAAACAAGCAAGTAGAACAAATACAAAAGCTTTTCGGACTTTGTCCTGATGTCAGTTTGAGTGGATAGTATGAAAATAAATGTATCCCACAAAAATTTAGATTCTAAATTTAAACATTAAATTTTCAATCATTGATTGACTACTTGGATCAATTTTACCATTGATATCGTAAGTACAAAAATATTCTTTAAATTAAAGTCAGTTTTTTATAATTAAGCTAATTGTTTCCGCGTAAACAAATATGCTTTGATTACAATAAATGCAAAGAATTTTTTTATAATTAGAATCAGTTTGTTGTCGTGAGCTTTATCTTTATAATAATATACAGACGCATTATCTCAATTATCGTTAGCGTTATTGCTGAATAGTTAAATAAGCAGAAAAAAGAAAATTATTTAAATAATTATTTACTGATGGAGAAGTTTTTGTAAAATATTACTGATTGTTTTTTTGACTTCAATATTAAAAGCATTATCAAACGCTGATGCCGTTATATTTATACTGCTGTTATAATACTTTGTGATGCAATAAAAAAATAAATACTTATGTACAATGTACAGTAAATAAATAAAACAAATACATATTATATAATGCAAATAATCAATTACTGAGATTTATGTATTGTATAAGAAAAGTAATAATAATTTATTATAAATGATTCTTTAAGATATTTCTTTTAAAATTAATATTATAAACTATGGTGTTTCCATAATTTATAATATACGAGGAAGGGTCGTAGTATGCACAGACACTGTATACAGTACTAAATATTATTGTAATAACTTAGAGACTGCAACTAAACCAATCTTTTTTGCACCTGCATGGCTGATACTGCAGTTAGTTGCTAATGAAGTGAAGGAACTGCCACTGCTGAAGTACTTTCACTACTGAATTGTCATAATTTCATATTTATTCTCAACGGAAGAGAACAATATTTATTCAATATATTAATAGTTTTCAAATGATTAGCCGTTTAGTTATAGTGATAAGAATGATCAGTAAATTTTCATCCGTTGCAATATTGCGGTAAATTTATTCAACTAAATACACTGTAGATCATAATGAAACTGAATACGATGCATTTTACAGCGAGAAGTCTGAGATAAAGACAAATCACTCGTTAAGCGTATTTATACCTAGGTATCGGCTATATCTATAGTTCTGGTCACTTAACGTTTCCGATACAACAATTGCATTGTTTGTAGTCAAATTTGAATATTCTATGTTGACTGATGATCAATAAAATCATAAAAAATAAACATCTAAATTCTTCTAAAATAATAATAAAGAAGTACACGTTTTTACATACATACTAAACTTAAGCAACAGCTGATGCAAAATAGAAACAATATATTTATTACACTACTCTACACCACTGTTTTACATGATCTAAAATATTTAAAGGCGTCAATGATTTTATCAAACCTGCATAACTTATCCGACAAAACATATTTACGCATATCATTCCCTGAATCTTGGTAATTAGTCTTCGAATCCTAAGCCTTATAAGAAGTTATATTGAAAGCTATCTCTAGCTGGTCATTTACCCAGCCAACTCTTTATACGCGAGTTAGCCGACTTTAAGCCGACAGGTTATAGCGAGTGACGCGTGCTGTCCTTAAATTGTCAGGAAACGTCTTTTTGAGTGTTTGCGCTCGACTCGAGCTGAGGTCTCGCGAGAGCCATACGCCCCGAGTATACGATCGCTTCTTCTCGGAGAACCATCGTCAAGATTTGCATTGCCAGATTAGTTGAATCTTGTCGAGCAGTGGCATGCTAATGCATGCCTGTTTGGGCTTTAGTCGTAGAGATGGGTCAATCTAGCAATGAAGATTCGAGAAAGAATTGTTGCGGTGCTTAGTTTGCGCGTTTAAAGGTTGATGAGACAGATAAAAGTTTAATACTTAACTAGATTGGTCTGAAACAAATTGTCTGAGCCGTTAAGGGATCACCAAAGGATTAGAGAAACGGTGTAAGTGGTAGTTTGTTTAAATGGTAAAAACTAGTGAGCGAGCAATATATAATGTTTTATGCTGCAAGTTATTACTTTGATAAATTAACAAAGTATTAAAAAATGCAAATTTCATTTGATTGATTTATCAATTCTGTAAATAGTTAGTCATTTCAAATTTAAATTAATGTTGGTGTTTTAAACTTAAAAATATTGATACTGATGTTATAGATGTACTACAAATTTTGTTCTATCGTTAGCTTTCAAATTACAACCTTGGTCGAAGTGAAGTATCCGCTATTATGTAATTGCAGTGAATTCTCAAGTACTTATCTCTTGTCCTTGTACTTGATTCAAGCGAATGACAAGTACTTATTAATTGTGAATTGTTTCTTGTGTCTTTCGTCAAAATAATTCTTCTTCGTCTACATTTTCATTAAACTCTTTGACTATGAAAGTTGAAATCGGAAAGCGGTTTGAAAAACAACCGCAGTAACGGTTAATATTATATATACAAGTGCCAGCTAAGCAATTACACAAATAATTTAAAATATGATTATACAATTTACTAAAAATGGTTCTCGTTCATTAATCATTAGATTGAGCGCATGGTACTAGTTGCTTCCTATATTTTATATATGAATGTAAACTTTTATTTGTTAAAAACCAGCAGTTGTAAAATCTAAATCAATAAAAAATTAAATAAACAATAACAACGGAAATAAGTATGAAAAGCGCAACGTGCATAATATAATTTTGTGAAAAACGGCTCAAGCTAAACACAATTATCAAGATTTTAAGTTCTTTTCCATCTTGATTTGACAACAAATTTTCACAAAAATAATACTTTGAGCAAAAATCTTGATTTTGTTCCTTATGTACTAAATTGAGTTTATAATGATAACAGTTAGTAGATTCTATACCTTTAGTACCTGCAAATAATCTTATTAAGTATTATTACTAATATTCGGAATTATATTCCGCATTATTCTATATTACTGGTGCATATGATGCGTTGAAATACATTTTATTATTTTTTTCTCAAATCAGATACTTGCTTGAAATCAAAACAGATCGTCTAAATAGGTTCAACTAGTTAGCTAATGAAAGGGAGCCAGCAATGAGCCGTAATGTATTCGAGACAAGTGGAGATAAAATGCGACAGATTATGCTGCGGAGTGCAGTTCATTGATAAGCAGCTCACGAGGCGAGCAAATCGATGCGAGAGAAGAAACGACAGCCACAGACCATGAGGTGATGTAGGACTTCATTGCTCAACTTCCGATTTATTTCCGAAACTGGCCAAATATATGGGCATGATATTTTAATTTTTAGATTGCTCCCTATGGTTTTTATAATGCATATATTGAGAAGAAAAACTTTTATTAAAAAAACGTGAAGAATTTATTTATCTGTAATTACTACTGAAATAATAACGTTAAATTCTAAGTAATTGAAATGTTATCTATAGATAATAAAATCAATTATTGTTAGTTGTTCAAAAATGTAGAAGTGTCATTACAATATGGCTGTTACCAACAAAGTCATGAAAGAGAAAATTTGTAATAATGACTAATACAGTAGCGAAAATAGCTTGCGTATAAAATGTTAAAAAAATGTCGAATATATAATTATTTTTGTTCCATGGATTTTGCTTTATCAATATAACTTCTTAAAACGTGGTTGGAAAGCGAGATGCGATCCCCCGATTCATGCTCTTGAATCTATCCTAGGCTTAGGTAATGATCGTTGATTATAAAATTCAACAGAAAACAAACAGCATGAGAGGTGGAAACTTTTTGACAGAAGGCGGATGAAAGCATCCGATGATATTTTTTGTTTCTCTGATAATGTTATTCATTTAAAACTGCAGACAGGAAGGCGGATAAGAAGCCGTTCAATTGAGTCTTTTGTATGGCTTTTTGTTGTATTGTCAATTTTTAATAAGTATATCGATCATTACTGTAATTAAAACGTCAATAACAGACAAAATACTGTAAGTTTTGATAAGTTTGGGAAGCAATCACCTTGTTCTTTGTTGCTCAGTTTGACATTATAACAAAGCACACTCACACTGTTTCTCTTTCCTTAGATTATTAGCTTCAGTTTTGTATCTAATAGAAAATAAAAAAGTTATTTTCAGAAACACTTTCTGCTGTACTTTTATTTTTTAATAATTTAAATATTTATTCTTTTAAATCTTTTCTAGCATACATGACTTTTTGGTTAAATATCATCAATACATGACTTTTTTGGTTAAATATCATCGATACATGACTTTTTTGATTAAATATCATCAATACATGACTTTTTTGGTTAAATATCATCGATACATGACTTTTTTGATTAAATATCATCAATACATGACTTTTTTGGTTAAATATCATCAATACATGACTTTTTTGGTTAAATATCATCGATACATGACTTTTTTGGTTAAATATCATCAATACATGACTTTTTTGGTTAAATATCATCGATACATGACTTTTTTGATTAAATATCTTCAGTAGACTGATACATTAGATATCTTCAAAATATATTATCAGAGTTCGGCAAGATCGCTTTTGCTGAATATATCAAATTATAACGATTTGTGTATCAATGTATCTATTGTGTATACATGTACGTGTGAATTGTAAGAGATACATAAATATATATCTATACAGTATATCAACTCGTTTACTGCTTCGGCCATTTTTATCTCGAAAACAACATCGTCTAGTTATTGTCGAGAGTCACGTGAAGACTTTTTATCGATTACATCGATTTATTTTATGACTGATTTTTGATAATAATTCAATAATAAATCAATTAGAGGCTTTTCTAGAATTTTAGAAGGGTTTTAATTATCAACTTATGTAAAAATTTATAAAAACATTTGTCATCGACGACTTCGTAAAAGTAAGTCGAAACTATCAATTGTCTGAAATATGTGAGCGTTAAATTACTGGTTTTTTTAATTAAGCAAATGCTATTTTCAATTCATTTGAATTAGAAAAGAATTAGCTTAGATTGTCTAATATTAATATAAACTAATCGTAATCGTGATATTTTTAACTAATGTTTGTTTAATATAAATGCCGATGCTTCAGATATATCTATCATCAATGTACGATATGATATTATATAACATTCCCAGGGAGCGAGGAAATGCAATCAACTAAGAAAAATGATCAAACGCATTCCAACCAGTGATCAGAAATTTAAACAAATGTAAACAAATCGACTTTAGAAAAGTAGTCGTTTAGGGGCTTATTCAATGACGACCCTAAATTAAACCAAATGTATACAGTATATGAGAGTAATGACAACAGATATTGAAGATTTGTTTTAGTTGCATCGGAATTATCATTAGGATATACACTGTATTGATTACTGTTTAATACTGTGTAATAATAATTTCAATGATTTGATACCATCATTACGCTGTTTAATACTGTGGAATGATAATATGAGTGAGTTTTTAAGTATCAGTTATTAATTTTATCAAATGTTTATTTTACACATCTCGCATTGCGTTGTTGCAGAAAAATGTAGAAAAATGTATATCACTGACACTCAAGAACATCGACAAATATCTGCGTATCTCTTACAAACAACCATTAACAATTATTGCTTCATGACGCTAGAGAGAGAGAGAGAGATGAGAGCTTTTAACTACAAAAAATCTAATACAAAAACATTTTTCCACCAATAAGCACTTGAGGTAATTTCACACGATCTCGTGTATTGAAATACAGTCAGTGGTTTCAGAAGGTAATTTATAAATTGCGATTGCATTGTTTTCTTGATGAATTTTGAATGATTTCTTGTCGTTTCTTATCTAATATGTAACCTTGCATTCATCCTATTAATGCAGCGATCATTATGAAGAATGGACATTGTACTGTACAGAATAGCGGTGGCTGTCCATGAATTGATTTTCTTGCCTTTGTCTTTGCTTTCAATGTTAAAATATTATTCTCGTAAACAAGATTCTTTGTTGCAGCGATCACTATGCCACAGTTGAATGTTGTCGCAATTGTAAAACCATAGCTGGAAAGTAATTCATTATGACAGTTTTACGGTGAATAATGTTTGCCTTTATTTTATGTTGTGATATTTAACGTCATTATCATATAAAGACAAAATTCATAGACTTACTAATTGTGCCAAATTTTAAAAATTAAGATTTATAGTATTTATGTCAGCGAGTCAACTATAAAAATAATTAACATTAATCTCTGGAATATATTATTTATAGTTATACTATGACATTCAATACTGAATATCTAAGAATTTCTACTAAATGAGATAAGATTGCTTCAATTATAAGTTTGTCTAAATATACTATCATAAAGTGAAGACTAAATCGAGAATTTCATTTTTTGATATTTGATTTTTATTGATTGTTAGAATGTGCCTTATGATGCTTCAGGTTTTATAATTACGTATTCAGTGTTTACACTAAACAAACGGTTTATGTGTGTAACGGTATGCCGCAACGAAATGATAAATTAAAAAAAACATGCATTACTGTGTATCTCAACATGTTTACAATCTAAATCTCACTATTTTTGCAATCTTACTCATCGTAAGACTATTAAATGAAATTTTCCCACTTTCTCGAAAAAGTGCTAACATTTTAACAATTATCCGATTAATTTAATTCAAGCATTAAAACAGATTGTTGGTTATCAAACTTTGTGCCTCATTGTCGATCATAAAGGCGATATGTGATTGGCTGCTAAACACAAGAGTAAGCTTCAATAGTCAGACTCAGCTTGATCTACAATTGTCAATGTTTTGAGATTTTCTGTAAAATGACTTGATTTTCTTTCGCACTTGATTACCCATATCTATTACGACTGCAATATAACACATAAATGCTAATAATGTAGTAAAATCGCTTTATGTGACTCAATTATATTCTTGCGCATAGAATTTACATTGCTGTAATCACACAATGGGATTATAGTTATTAATTAATTTCAAAGAAGAACTTCACTGACGCGCAGTGAACTGAGTCGCATTTATTGTCATTTATTATCAATGGACCGGATCCATAAATGCTAGAATAGCAGTGTACTGAGCGCATGAAGGATTTTTATTGACGATTGATCACGTGTCCTGGTAGCTTTTATTACTAAATAGGACGTTGCAAATAGTGGCGGATCCAGAATATATTTTGTGAGGAGGTGATTAGAACTTATAGTCGTTTTCGGGTTGATAATCTATAAAGTTTTTTGATATTTACCATTTATTAATATTTATTGATTAGTTCTGATGGTGAAATATAAATACGTCGCGTATTTTGTAATTAAAAGAATTAGACTTTTAAATTTAATGTAGGAGAATGGCCTATCGTTCCTCTTTTAATCCAAAACTGATCATAAATGATTCTGAGCAAAAGCATCGCTTCATTATCCTTCTCTATGTAAATAATATTGAGTTATTTTCTGATCGAAGCATGAGATTTATACGATGCGAGAGAATCACAGAATAGTTTGCACGATTTATTTTCGTATTGGCTTTGACTGGTGAATGTTGACAATGAAGACTATTTGATGAAGAGTTCAAGGACAAGGATTCAATTAGTTTCTTGGATTTAATTTCAGAGCAATTTCAAAGTCATGAAAAAATTTTGAATGACAAAGATATAAGATTTTGATGGATTTATTTTATTTACTTATCAGCAATCAACATGATAAAATAAAAATTGGACAATTCACAATGCAGTGATTGGAACAGGTTACAAAAACTCATAAAGTTTCCTAAAATTATGAAATAAAACTACATACAATAATAATAAACGTAACGAAACGTTTGAGAATAACTGAATAAACAATTTCTTATGGGTTCAAAAATACTGAATGTTATAATAAAACCTCTCTACATTTCATTATTATTGGCAAGAAATTACTTCAAAATTGAATTATATTTAGTTGCAGCATCGATCTGATCTATTTTGTTTCATTTTTCAAACATCAATAATCGCAATGGTCTCAGAGATGGGCATGATCGTGCTACCTGTATGACAAAGCTTTGCGGGACTTTGGCGTGATGGGGAGAACATCTTTACCAGGAAGTTCTGGTATACTACTGACATCAGTCAAACAGGAAAGCGTTGAGACTAGACGGTATTGACTCTACGCATGCCCAGCAGCAGTTGTGTGCTGATAACAATAACAGAACTTTAAACAAATTATTGATCATAAGGTTATAAGGCTGTAAATTAATAACTGATGTGGAATAGTTTCAGTAGATTAAAATGATAGTCGTTTGTAAGCCGATTGTAGAGCAATAAATCTAAGATAACGATAAGAGACAACTAATTATATATAATTAATATATATAATTAACT
>JAQIXG010003826.1:0-13999 GCA_034700105.1 Oconnorella tubifera | reverse complement strand
GTTATCAATTTATTTTATAATTTAATCTGAAATTTTTCTTTAGTTATTGCAACAACGATATCCGACTCGTGAAACATAAAATCTCTTTAACGTGTCAGTTATATTTAGAAATTTGAACGAGAAAAAAAGGTGTTTATTGAATGATAATTGCGATAGGCATCGTCTTGACATCATCTTTTGACGGTTAAATAGACGTTAAATCGATCCCGAGTATGATTAGAAGTTATACAGGATAAATGATATCATCTGATAATGACCACTTCACTCAGTGCAAACATCATTATTATCATTATCATCAAATCTGTTGCATTGTGTTGTATTTCGTGTTGTTGACTAAACGTTCATCATAGCACACGATCATGTATAATTACAACGAATAATTGAAAGATTATAGAAATTAACATTTATTAATAAATACAGAATTTATGTAGGCTTATTTAATTCAAGTTATAATTTTAATAACGCAAGCTAGCCATAAGTTCGGGTTACCACGAAATAATGTAAGATTTAAGATTAAAGTATTGTGATTAGGAGCAGTGGAATAACGAAGGGGGTGGGTTGTGGGGGGATCAATATCCCCAATTTTGTGTCTAAATATTTTTTCCGTAGGGTTGAAATACGTTAGTTAGTGTTAACCCCTCCCCCTTGTGGCGATTTAGAGAATAAAAATTAGTATGCGAAGACACAAAATAGCTTAAAATAACTTAAAAATAACCTCAAGAATATTACGAGATAATTTTTGAAAATATCTTGTAATATTACCCATACAATACAGTTTTAAAGCTTTTCGTTGATCATTACAATCCTATTATACATGGCCATGTGCTATAGAGTAAGACGTTCATTTCTACAGCAACAAAGAGACTACTGAATATTTTCTCTTGTAAATCTTTCAGATGAGTACTCAAGCTCAAGTCGATGTTTCCACAATAAAAGGTGAGTGAAAAGGAGGTGGGACAGTTGGAAATTTAAAGAGTGGGTACAACTAGTCAATTTTATAGTCACATTCCCTATAATGATAGCGTGAGATAATCTTAACCCTGAGAAAGTCATTTTGTCATCAATTTGTGCATAATATGTATCTTTCAAAAAGAGGATGTTGTTTATCGTTGCCCGTCAGCGAGTTTTGAAAATCTACCATACCCTTATTATAGAACTAGGCTAACAGCAATGGCTACTTAATATTCATAAGATCACGTGGTGCAGCGCTTCACTGCAGCGGTAAACAAGGAAATCTACTTGCAGTAGATTATGCTATGCTACTGCGAGTAGCTTAACAGCAGCTAAACTAACTAACTAACTAACTAACTAACTAACTAACTAACTAACTAACTAACTAACTAATTAAACTAACTAGCTTTGCTAGTAATCGCTAGCTGCTGGTGATCACAGCAGCTTAACTTAGCTCATGAATATTAAATAATCACAGCTTGTAGGCTACTCCTCTTTGAGGGTATGGTAGGTTTACAAAGCCGTCAATTAACCCCGACAAATCGACCCAGACTGTTAGGATTGGAGTTAGGCCTTATGTTCGCGATTAAAGTTATGGTCAGGATTAGATTTTGGGTTAGGTTTAGGGTTGTTTAGTTATGGTTGTTTAGTAGGGTTGTTTAGTATAAAGTTTGAGTTATGGTTAGGAAATAAATTTGAAGGAGTCGAGATTTGTTTGGGTGTCTATTCATCGCTCTTTGATTATATATGTTGATTACTCGCAAAAAAGCAGACAAATATAATATAATATACAAACAAATCAAATATGTAAAACGAAAATAAATTATCAATTAGTAATAAAGTGTACCATCTAATTTTTAAAAATTATAAAGACATCAGTTATAATTAGAGAAAATGGCCGATATAAATCAGCATTACAAAAAGATAGGAAAGATGAAATCGACTGCTATATACATAATATTTCACTAAATAAATCATAAATGAATTAGAATTGTGCATCGTTTTTTTAGTAAATTAACCCACAGTTAGATAATTCTAATAACCTTAATCTAACTATAATTAACTTATATTAAATTAGCCTACTCACGGTTTTTTAAAATAATTGACAAATTTTCTATAATTTTTAGACTGTTCCACCGGTAAACCGGCCGATGTAATTTTTGTATTGGACGCTTCGAACAGTATCTGGGGGCCCAATTTTTGGCGACAACTTTTTTTCGTTCAGGAAATTGTGGACGCGTTTCGTGTGGGGCCCTTTCACACCCAAATAGGCCTGATTACGTATGCCGATTACCCCCTCACTCAGTTCAATCTCAACTACTACAGAACTAAATCTGACGTCATGGCGGCCATTGAAGCGGTCAGACAAAATGGCGGATATCATACAGTGACGTCAGAGGCTCTTAGGTAGTGTGTATGTGTGTGTGAGTGTGTGTTTGTGTGTGTGTGTATGCGTGTGTGCGTGTTTGCGTATGTGTGTATGCGTGCAATGTGAAATTATGAACTGTATTTATGAAACTTTTTATGGTGTGAAAATTTAGTCAATGATGCGCCAAGGAAAAAAGTGGATATATCTGACGCAAGCATACAGACAATTAGTTAGGGTTACGAATACTTAATACATATTATATCAATTTCGTGCACTAATTGCTCAAAATGATACAATAAATCAATTTTGTGATTTTTTTACATGAAGCAATATACTTTTATCAAAAACTACAAATGAAATTTAACATAAATTCTATTCTTTTCAGGTACATGAGAGAGCGAGGGTTTTCCAAATCTGGAGGAGCACGAGACAACGTCACCCGGCTCGGTATCATCATCACTGACGGCCTCTCCGATGACCCTGACCTCACGGGGGACGAGGCCCTCAAGGCCAAGCAGGCGGGGATACATTTGTTCGCCGTTGGGGTGGGGGAGACCCTGGACCAGGCAGAACTGACGGCTATAGGGAGCCATCCCCCGGGGTATTATACTTTTAGGGTGGAAAATTATGAAGGTCTGGAAAATATTAGAGATTTGTTGGCGATTAAGGCTTGCACAGGTAGTCATTTGGTTTGTAATATATTTTGTAATTATAAAATTTATTTAAATTATTTTATTTAAATATTTATGTAATTTGCTCGAGTAATTGACAGTGTCACGATAAGATTTTTCATTTACAGATTTTTGTGTATAGATTTTTGATCTACGACACTACGTCTAACAGACATTTGGTTTACCAACATTTGGTCTGCTGCATAGTTAGGGTTAGGCTTAGTGTTACAGTTACGATTAAGGCTACAGTAGGGTTATGGCTAGGATTTTAGTTATTTTAAGGGTTATAATTAGGGTAAAGCAAATGTCAGTGGATCAAATGTCGGCAGACATAGTGACTGTCTATACACACCAATTTGTATGGATTTAATGTGTAAAGACGAGTTGTTGTATTTAACTGCTGTTCATATAATTAGCATTATTATCTAAACTTGTTATTATTATACTTTAATGTCAAAAATCAATTTGAATTTATTTATATTCGAGTGGGCGATCTTAATGTTTATTAATTCAGATTAATTGTTAATTTGCATTATAAATGTCAGACATAATATTCTGCCAGATTCAAGACACTAGTTTAATTTTATACCGTTCAAAATGCACTCAGTACAACTTTAAATTGAATAACAAAATCACTTAAGTCGACATAAAGTGCACAAAAATAATTAAAACAGAGCTATTAGTTTTTGTTTTAAGTTTTTGTTATGAAAGGCTACCTTTTTAAAACCTCCAGGGACGTTATTTAAATCTGTACAATTGTTAATTAAGCTATTTTTTGAGTCAATAATTTTTAATTTATTTTTAATTAATCTAAGTTTTTTGGCTCATAAATGAAAACAAGTTAAATAAATTCAAATTTTTGATTGGAACCTTACTGTTATAAATTTAGACTACGGCTGATCGAGTTCGAATCATACTAAAGGGTGCAGCAACATCTTACCTATATGTCTATAATTTAGACCTTAAACCTAACTCTATATTATAATTGTTGTTCCTTTATTGATGCTTAATTTATTTACTTTTCAGAAATTAAAAAGAGATCTTCTATTAATCGCAATAATTCGCACCCCTGTGTAATAATATTTTTATATTTATATTTTTGTAGTAACCGATCCCCCCACTACCACCCGTCCACCCAGCACACCCCCCACCTATACAACCCCTACCGTTAGGGGCCCTAGTACCCCTAACAGGGGCCACATTCATTTCCCTCCTGGTGCGGGGAGCATTACACAAAGAAATTATCCAACTGTAAATAAAGAAAACAGTGAAAATAAATTGAGCGGAAACACTAATGAAATGGGCGGGATTCATTCAAGACACGCCCACAGAGAGGGAAGGGAGGAGGAAAACAGAGTAGAAGGGGGAGAAGGACAGGGAGAGGGGTGGGGAGATAGACATAGAGGGAAAGTGAATCATTATGGAGGCACTGATAGTAAGATGATTAAACTAGTAATTAAAATTAATTATAAAACTTTCATTTTTGCTAGGCGGTAGAGTGTAAGACTTGGTACTGACAGTTTACAAGTTCGATTCCCATGGGCATCTATATTTCGTTACTTTTTGCACCTTTTAGTAAGGCGCTTAAATATATGTTATGTTATATTAGACCTATGTTATGTTATATCTATGTTAAATTCTATATTATTTTGTCTGCGTTTTTTTCTGTTATATGCGAACACAATACACGCTTTCCTATTACAGAAAAAGGCGGAGCCACAGAAATGGGAGGAGCTACGGAACTGGGCGGAGCCAACGAAGAAGGCTGGATTTACGACGAGGCTTTAAAAAAATGGATATTACGCAGAGGAAGGAGGGATGATATCCGGCAAAATTCCGGATATTGGAGTTACGATGAAAAAGGACTGGCTGTGTGGACCCCGTTGGAAAATTATTACCCAAACGAAATCGATCCAAATTTTTTAAATCAGCGCAATTCTGATAACGAGGATGAACGAAGGAAAAATACGAAAAAAGAAGAAAATTCTTCAAAGAAAGGAAAGAACTCAGGGCAGGAATTATCGGCCGATGGTAAGAAAAAATTATGATTATAACACAATTAGAAAAATTGTGATTATAACACAATTGAAACTGTTAATCACAGTTAATACTTATATTTAACTGTTAATCAAATATAGTTACTTTAAATTCTAACTGTTCATTTTATGTTAAACAGTTAATTTTACAATTTAAGGTTGGTTATGATGTATGAAATAGTTGTTAGTCAATGATGTTTATTTTTGAAAAATAGGCGAGTACATATTTATTCATTCTGTTGTTGCATCCATAGTAATATTCTCAATTATTTTTATTTCTTGTTATTTTTCTTTTAGTTTCCTATTATTTTTTAAATTTTTACGCAGTGTGCAAGCCAATTTCACCTCTCAACATCGTCTTCATTCTCGATCCGAAAAACGTCACTCGTACTCAACGCAAACGCATGTGGGAACTCGTTCGTGATGTCATCGATCACGTGGACATGTCCGACGGTCACGTGCGTGTCCAGTTCGTCCAATCATGCGCCAAGCCTGACAGCCAACGTTTGCTATTGACCGGAAAATCGACTAACAAAACCCAAATAATGGAAGCCATAAACGAAATGACAACGCCACCTAAATCAACCCCGGAACTTTTCGAATCTATGGTCGTGAAATTGAGGGCCTCTACCTCAGGGAGGGGCGAGGGGGATCAGAATTCTCAGGGCCCTAGAAAAAGAGTGGCTGTTTATCTAACCGATGGGCCTTCAGGGGATTTCGAGGGGACGGTTAGGGCCGCTCAGGGGGCCAAAACTGTGGACGATGTAGAAATTTTTGGGGTTACGAATGGGAAGAATTTTAACCCGACAGAAATGAAGGCTATAGTAAGTTGTGATGTTGATAAACATCTCTTTAATATAAGGCATCAGTCGAAGGCTAAGACAGTACATAGGAAATTGACTAAAGCTCTTTGTAGGTTATAAGGAGGCGTTGGATTAAGCAGAACGTGACGGAACGTGGTGCGGAATGTTGTGAAACTTTTGGCGGAACGTGACTGAACGTTAAGAAACGTAAAGAAACGTAACTGAACGTTAAAACGCAGCGGAATATGAATAAATATTGAGCGACTAATAGTTTTTCAGCGAAATGTGATTTTTTATTTCATTTAGGAAATCTCAGCAATGAAAGATCATTTAAATTACACCGAAATAAATTCTGTAAAAATCAAAAATCAGAAAAAATGAAGGCGGGCAAGGAGGGGCGCTAAAAAATGTTTGCGAATTTTAATTTTTTCATATGTCCTAGGAGTTTGTTTTTAAATCATCTTACTGTACAATATGAGATAGATTTATATTTTGTTTTTGTTATCGTTATTGTTATTATTTAATGTGATTGTTATTTAGTGCGATATGTTGTTAGTTAAATAGATTTTTAGCAAGATATGATTTTGAAAATTGTGTCAATTTACAGTCTTGCTTGAAATTATTTCATAATCACAAAAGTAGAATAATTATCAATGACTTGTTGCACCCTTTAGCATGATGGTTAAGTCCTTACTAACTTCTTAGATAGTAACTAAGACGTTAACATAATTTTGGTTATGCGGAGGGTAACTTTAGGGTTAACTTTAGATGTTAATGTTAGGATTCGTGAATTGTAATTGTTAGTTTTTTTACTCATTTATTGAACTGCAGATATTAATAAGATTTAAATCTAATTGTAATTATATTTATTGTAGGCCAAGATTTTATATGATTTGATTGTATGTCTTTTTGTATGTCTGTCTATGTGTTCCTTTCTATGCCTGTCGGTTAAGTCTGTCTAACTATCTGACTGTCTGTCTACCTCTCTGTGTCTCTGTCTTTCTCTCTCTTTCTCCATCTATCTGTTTGTACGTTTGCCTGTCTCTTCATACACATCCTAATTGTCTGCCTGTTTGTCTGAATACTTGTCTGTATGTTTATCTGCTTGCATATGTGTGTATGCTTGTTAATATATCTGTTTGTCTCTCTGTCTGTTTCTCTCTGCTTGTGTATCTGTCTGTCTGACTGTCTGTTTTGTCCGTCTGTTTATATGTCTATCCCTCTGTTTAAATATATCTCTTTTTTGTTTTTAATCATGCTATATACTTGCCAGTTTTTTGTCATCAGTGTCTTTCTTTTTTACTTTATTATATGCATTTCTAAATATTAATCTCAATAAACATTATTATAACATATAATAACATTACAACATAACTCTATTAATTAAGCTTATTATTATAAATTATTGCGTGTGTAATATTATTATATTATTATTTACTTATTTACTATTTGCTAACATTAGAATAAATAAAATGTTATTTAACTGAGAGAAATTAGTTCAATTTACTTAGTTTAATTGTAATAATTTAGACTCCAAAAGACAATATCAAATATAATATTAATCTTGAACCGGATGTGAAGAAATCAAGTGATGAGTGAACACTATTTAATGCTATCTTCTTTTACACTTAGATTTTTTAGTAGGCCTAGTAAAATGACTTTAGACTTTTATTTATGTATTAGTGTAACATAATGTGTTTGTTTGATTCTTACCAATTAATATATATAAAAATGGATTTACATAAAATGCATGAAGGCCATCCAACATCCAACGCCATTTAACATCCAACGCCATTTAAAAAATGGCGTTGGATGTTAAAGCAAGGGCATGTATTAGCAAAAGGATCAGTTCCACACGCTACAGTGCCCTATACGATTGAACACCTGGCTAACACTGAATTATTACGCGATCGCATCAATCTATTCTTCAATATTGTTACTTCACATCAGCTCATTGAGTAGAAGTGATAGAATGTTTTTTTAATATTTAATTGCTTTCAGCTGCCATCAAATTTCCTTCCAGCAACATAAATTATTTAATCAGAATGAACAGGGCCGGCCCTAGCCAAAATGGCGCCGTAGGCAAAGTATACATTTTGGCACCCTCCACCCGTCACAACCCAATGATATTTCATATATAAAAAACCGTCATATAAGCAATGCAGTGCAATGTACTAGAACATGTACTAGAACTTGGATAAAAATCAATGAAAATAAAACGAAAGCGACAAATACACAAAAAAGTAATCTCCTGATTTTTTATTGATTTATTCTCTCTTCCACAAAAAATTGTTTAGGCGCCAGTACTTTTGTTCTTTTGATAATTATAGAAAGGTGTTTAAAAACTGCATAAGAATCTAGACAGATCTAGACTTACTATTCAAATCGACAACTCAATAGGTGTTTACTATATCATAAAGTTAGAAATAAATGATTTTAGTGTACCATTCAAATTTTATGCTCTTCATCAGTAATGAGAGTCTCCCAGGGTCGCAGCCTTGAGGGAGGATGCGGATTTTTTTAAAATTATGTAGTTGTAAGAATCTACTTCCACTAATATTGCTGTACGACGTATGCGCAGAATGTTTGTCTCTCAAAACGTGATTTTTCTTTCATTTGTTTGTTGTTTAACGGCATTGCAGCACAAGAAGGCTATTTAGTGCTAGAAATTAAAGTTTGCCCAAAACCTGATTGATCACAAATGATCCTCCGAAAAACGACGGTGAGACTCGTACACGAATACGACGAAAACGCAGCAACTTTTTACTTATTATTAATCAATAAAATAACGAGCCTTCTTAAATTTAGAATGCCACTAATTTATTGCTAATATAAGCCTACAACATAAAATATATAAATCTTTAGTATTTATATATTAAATATAAAAAAATGTCTATAAATTTATAAAAAAAAATAAAAAATGGCTGTTCATTTATATTTATAGCCGTGACTTCTTGTCAACTCACTACAGTTGATCTTTCCTATTATGGGCTACCGGTAATATAAAATCTTTATTGTTTTATGCTCCTATAAGTTGTTGTCATCTCGCATTGAAATTGACACTAGTTTTAAAAATTAGCATACAGTTACAATGTAGAATAAAGTTATAAATCAAGAATGACATCACTTACAGCTGTAACTAATGGAAGAATATTGACACACCCATGTGAAACGTGCGTTTTAATATCATAAGTCAGCTTTTTAAAAGAAGGGGAATCACTTATGGAGCTAGACATTGCATTGCATTGCTTATATGACGGTTTTTTATATATGAAATATCTCATCGTATGATTTTGAACGCCTGGGTTAATATCCCATTGCATAATGATCTCATTTCTACTTGCAGGGTATATTTGGAATATTAATACTTACTAGCTAAACAACTTTACCTTTTTATAGACGCTGTCATGCTTGTACGTTTTCATAAACGTGCAAAGCATGACAAAGTAGTACTTTACTCATATATTGTCTTAATTAGAATTTAGTTTTCAACTGTAAAGTGTACAATTTAATTTTCTTATAAATAATTAATGACAATATTTTTTAGTTTTGGCAGATTTTTTAGCCAATCATAATATCTTTAGGTTTCAAAATACAAATGCACAGATTTTAGCGTCTGTAACCGCTTACTGTGAACAAAGAGAGAGAGAAAAATTATATAGCGGGCAAGATACGGTGGATAATGTATCATGATGGATTAGATGTATATAATAAAGAAATCATTATAATAGAAAACTAAGGAAATAAGGGACGTTAGAAAGTGGAAGAATGTTTAGAAGCAAGCGTTAGAAGACTTAGAGGAGACTTTACCTCATCGATTGTCTCAATCGAGGAGGTAAAGCCAACACGTTCTTTAAAACAGATAAAAGTTAAAACAGTTTCGACACAGAGGTAATTGTGACCTTAAACAATAACTCAGATTATCATTGCTTCTAATTTCTATAATTCATCGTCGTCATCTTAGTTATTTCATTAGAATAAGTTTATTTACGACTGAAACCATATTAGTAATTTACGACAAGGATGAAAGATAATATTATTATCACATGGGACCCAGTGTTCGAGCTTCTAGCTTTAACTCTGGCCATGTTTTAGTTACATTTGTCCGAAAACAGATCTTTACCATTGAATTAATCTGATCACGGTTTGCGTTTCTAACTCAAAGTATCTTGTCCCGGATCGCATAATTTTATTTTGGATCCAGGATCGTATTTCAGATCATAATCTCTATGGACACTTGTTTTGGATGCAGAATCTTATCTTGGATAATAAGAATCGTCACTTACGGGAAACTCGCCTTAAATTCCTGTCGTAAACAGAAATTTTATTACCATGAAGTACCATGGTCCATTTTATCTCGCCATGGTAAGACAATTTCTGGCGTAACCAGTAATTGTCTTACCATGGCGAGGTAAAAATATGGAATATGAGTATGGAATTTTCTTACCATGACGAGGTAAAAATATGGAATATGAGTATGGAATTTTCTTACCATGACGAGGTAAAAATATGGAGCTGCATATTATGCATATTATCACACTTAAAGCACCATCTATCCACGTATTTACGCAAGCGTTTAAATGCAATGCTTACTTTAGATAGGTATTAACATAATTATATTTTCAAGTTATAACACTATATATTTTTAAAATTCTAGAACGTTTAAACATTTAAAACAATGGCCGGTGCTTATTTATTCTTTCAATCAGTTTGTGTTATGGATGTCCCTTGACTTCCATAACACCTAAGCCGGTGCTTATTCTTAAAGAATCTCTTAGCAAAAGGCGACTCATTCTCTCGTGTCAAAGCATAATTAATAAATATAAAATAAGCCGAAAAATGTCGAGCTGCCATGAAGCTACATGTCGAATTAGATTAAGTCTAGCCCGACGAAACACTTCCAAACATTTAAGTCTAGCCCGAGACACTTCCAAACATTTAAGTCTAGCCCGAGACACTTCCAAACATTTAAGTCTAGCCCGAGACACTTTCAAACATCATTCCAAACATCGTGTTTTATATGCTTTGTAAATAACCTTATTAAACCCGTAGATTCATAATAATATGCCGGAAAATGAGCACAAATGACGCTTTTACCAATTAATGAGGCGGGGGAGGTATGCCCCCCAAGAACCCTCTATTGGCTACGGATATATCACATAATCCGTAGCCACGCCACAGATTACAACAAGTAAATATATCTGATAATTGAGTAATTTATAAAACTTTTAAGTAACTTATAGTAGCCATTAAATGTTAAATCATTGACGATAATCTATTGCATTTGTATTACAATTGTATATAAAGTTTAATGTAAATCAAAAACTTTTTAATTGGTTGTTGTAATCATTTGTCGTCAAGTCATATTAACCGAACACTGTAAAAATAGAAGTACACATAACTAAATATTTAGATCATTGCTAAAGTATGGTGTTTGCAGAGACTTTTTTATATTTAATTCCATAGAGTTAAACTCGTTTATCTAAGTATAGAATTTTATTTGGCAACGTGACTTATAGAGAATTTGCTGAAAAAATATTTGAATGTAAAGCAAACATTTAAACAAAATAAACTGAAATAATTCTATGTTTACTGTGCATTTTCATTAAATTAATACTAAAAGACACTTTTAATCTCATGATTCCTTAACCCTTTTTATCCCACTGGACACCTGCCAACTGATGGACATTTCTGGATGTGTCAGTCGATCGATTTAGTTTTTCCCAGCCAGCATGGGTTCCCAGACAATGCGGCCCTAACTTATTAACCCAACAAGATGACGCCGAATACATTCATATGACAAAAAGATCCCTGAACACATTAATACGGAAAAACGACCCAACACATAAAACCACACATTAAATCCACAAACACATGGACAAACAATAAGCGAAAAGCCCCGACAATTAAATGAAAAAAATAAGCCCAAGACGATAACCTGACAAATTAAAGCCGACAATATTTAATTCCTTTAAAAACCCTATACCAAACCAACAATAAATTTTACCCTAACTCCAACCCGAATCATAAGACTAAAAATTTTAATAATCAATTGTAATTCCTGATATTTTTTATATTTATTAGAATTAAAATGCATTACAAGTTGGCTTCCATGATAATACCGATTTTCGTCTTTGGTTGAGTTTCTGTCGAGGCCATTAGATGTTATGTATGCAGCAATGATGGATTTTCCGGAGATTGCAGTGATCCGTTTAAGAGAGATAGAAATACTCCAGTTGACTGTTCGGAAGAAGCAACTGGATGCTCTAAGACAAAAACGTCACTTTTGGGGGGTATATGTTTATTTATATTAAATTTTTCTTTATTTACGAGCCTGTTAATTAATACAAAAAACCTGTGGTCCTCGAAAGTGCTCAGAAAAACTTCTATGCTATCTATTTGCAAGTTTATGCCTTTTTTATGTTTACACACAATATATAATATTTGTTATAGCTTGTTATTTTAATTTTTTATCATTATTAAAATATCATTCGCTTAATTCATAACCTCTTATTAGAAAAGATCTCTGCTAAAGAGAACTTATGTTGTCTAATAATTTGAGAAATATTAAATAAAAATTTCACAGAAATGGATCTTACAAATCGTCGTATACAAACGACTTAAAAGCCGTTATTTAAAAGTCAGAACTCGGCCTGGTAGGGCATGGTAAGAGGATTAGATTGACCCGGACTCCTCGTGCAGTTTTTCTAAATATTATTTATTTATATATTTAGCATTTATATATCTATCCAAATATCCATTTATTTATTTATCCCTCCGTTCGCCTGTCTGTCGGTCCATCCATTCATAGTCAATCAATTCATCCATCCATCCGTCCATCCAACCAATCAACCAACCAACCATCCATCCATCTATTTATCTTTTAATCCATCCACCTATTCGTTCATGCATCCATTACACATGTATCTACCTATCAGTATCTATCATCTATCAATAAATTCTGTAATTTATACGTAGGCCTAGGCATAATGAAGAAAACTTGTTGCGTAATTTTTACTCTGTTAGGCATACAAGCAGTACAAATTGTAGAGAGATCGTGTGGATACATCGGTCAGACTACAGACAGTTGCAGCAAAGAGAAATTTGGATTAGCCACAGATACAACTTGTTACTGCTCCACCGAGCTTTGTAATGCTTCCATATCCCGCTATGGTTTGGGATACAGTCAGTTGCTACTTATAGCAGCTGTATCAGTTCTCATTCAATTCTTCAAACGTTGAATCTTGATATGAAAACTAGCAATAAAAATCGTAAACGGTAAACTAAGCAACAATCAATAAATTACGTAATTATAAGTAATTAAAATCTTGAAGCTCGCGTAAAATAGCGGACTTGATAAATAGATTGATTAAAATGATTTCATTAAGTTATGATTATGTAAATATATTAAACATACACATTTCATTAATATTGTGCATTGTGAAAACGATCGCAAAAGCACTTAAAAATAATTTTTATGCTACAATTAATTAAAAATATTCTTTGCTATTAATATTTTTAACATATTTTTAATCAGGGGCGACGGAATTTTCTAAAGTGGGTTGGAGGAGGGGGAACAATTTTCTTTTCGTAATTCTAATAATACAATAACAATTTTAAATTTAATTTGAAAGTAACGAAATTCCAACAAGAACTTGTATAATTTTAAAATGTTTTCTACTTTTCTCAACGTCGCTTGCATATTTGCCTTAATTTCTCTAACGCTTTGTCCGTAACATTTCACTGTAACAAAATAAAATTATTTTAATCAAAGTTAAAAAATTATGTTTAAAGAATAATATTATAAGATTTATGATATACAATGAGTTCACCAAATTGAGTGCACTTTTAATTGGAATCTTAAAATAATTACAAAAAGGTTTATTTAAAACGTATAATTATTGTTTTTTATGTTATCTTTTTATTACCTTTTTTATGTGATCTCGTAACATCAGAAAATATTTTACTTTAAGTAATGCTGATATTTAGGTGCGTCGCCACCGAAGCGGCATTGCGGACGGAGTCGCTCCGCAATGCCGCGCTTTTTTGCAGCGATGCCGCAAGTTCCGTAAGGATTCAATCAATCAAAGTAAAGAGTAAAAATAGAACTGTCAATCAAGAGTCTATATATTTGATGAATAATTGTTGAGGACTAGATCGTATTTAATT
>JAQIXG010003825.1:0-13999 GCA_034700105.1 Oconnorella tubifera | reverse complement strand
GGGGGGAGCGGATGATATGAATTTTACATAATGCAATGCAGCTGCAATGCCAGTCAGTCATATGACAGGTCTAGATATTTAATGATTGCTTCTAAATAAAAATTAATTTTCATAATTTGTTACGCATTTTTTTTTAATTTTTGAAACGTCATCGATATATATAAACAGGCACAGTACATGAGAACAACAAAATACTGAGAAAACAAATATGAAGGACCAATAATCAAGTAATAGGCGACAGTTGTAGAGGAGATAATTCTCCGTAAAAACACAACATGACCTATTAAATTCCATAAATATGACTGCATCAATTAATTTAAACTGACAATTTTTTAATTCAAATTTGACGAAATATCAACAAACAAACAAAAAAAGAAATTAAATAGTTGGAAAAATGCTCTACTGTGAAATTATAAAGTACAAGTGAGACTAAAAAATCAACAAAAAAAACACAAAAACGCATAAATATAGCAAGTAGGTCAATTACAAATAATCATTAAACCATAAATCAAGAAGCATGTTTTTGAATTCATTAAAATTAGTAATGTATCTATATAAATTTTTAGGCGAATTAAGTTCCATATGCAAGGACCAGCGTATTTTATGCTTGCCGTTCTAACATTGCTACGCTCTAATGGTAAAGTTAGCTGTGACACAGACGTGCGTGTGGCAGTTTATAAAAAAATCTACTAATCTATAAGAAGTTTTGTTGCATCTTCATAAAGCTCAGTTATTCATCACAGCAAGTAATAAACTGCAATCCTGATTAATATGTTAAAGTCTTAAGGCTAAATTTCGCAGAAAATTGAGACATAAAAATGTTAAGAAACTTGTCTTTCATTTTAGATCAAATGTACGATAATAAAAAATGATTAAGTTTAAATAATATGCGTTACAGATATGAGTACATTAAGCACTAAGTAGTACTCGATGTACTATTAAAGTACGTTATGCATTTTGATTAAAAATTTGTTATTTTTTGCAAAGTAACGAGATAGGATAGATTGCTTCAACACTCTGGTTAGAGCATTCTGACAAAAATTCATCACAAAGTAACTCAAAGTCACATTATAAAATATACTTACTAAATAATATATAAATATAATAAAGCGTTAATTAAATTGTTTTAATAATAAAACAATGATTTTTACACCAAAGTGATTAATTACATATTTTAGTTTTTGGTAAACAACGAAATCTGTCACTTGATGAAAATTAAAACAATAACTTTTGACTTTAAGGTATTATCTGCAATTGACTACCTTAGAAACTTTTACAAAAAAACATACAGACTGAAACATTATTGCAATTATGTTATATAAAGTCTGTTAATTCTTTGCAATTTATGCTTCTTTTCTCATTTAGATATCCAGATGAATTACATAACGATACAATGAAATGAAATTTTAATAATACTGCAGTATACAATATAAAAGCATTAAGATTTTGCTCTGAGAAATCTAAATAAGCCTATATAAGAAATTTTAATTACATTAGGGAATAGCTTTTGACACCAAAAATTCAAATTAAGATAGCCTATTGCAAAAGAGATTACGAAATTCAAGTTAAGGTTTCAAAATGCAGGTTAATAATATTCCGTTTGAAATATTTATGCATCCAAATATCAAAATGCATAGTTAATTTAACTGTACTTTAGCTCTGAAATATAATTTGAAAATGTTATCCTGAAGTCTTGTTTTAGTCATAAAGCAAATTGGTTGATTCAATATTGCATTTTAAAATAAACTAAATTAATGCGATTTTAACTATTTCGAGCATTTAACGCAACAATATGCACAATCAGGATCTCCGATTACTTTCTTTTTTTGAAAGAAGGGTAGTTGCAGGATGCACGCAATCAGACCGCCCATCACAAAGGCAATTCCTCCAACGTTCATCGTGTTGTTGTAATTCTGAGTAATGTCGTAGACGTAGCCTGTAAAATATCTAAGTCATAAACACTCTTATAATTGAATAGAATATGATTATAAAATGTTTGAGCACATCTCATATGGTTATTACTTATTCGACTATTTGCTAAGTAGCCGGTCCAATAAATATTTCTGACTAGGAAGCTACGAGAAATGAAAGTTAAAAAAT
The DNA here is from genome assembly GCA_034700105.1 of Oconnorella tubifera. Lineage (NCBI taxonomy): Eukaryota > Metazoa > Annelida > Clitellata > Enchytraeida > Enchytraeidae > Oconnorella > Oconnorella tubifera. The sequence goes on along the minus strand of JAQIXG010003825.1, from coordinate 11,899 downwards.
GTTGACTGTGTCAAATAAATCTGCAAACTTCATTTTTACTGGAGCTATTGAGTGACTTGAGAGACTACAGCTATTAAGTAAAGAAAACCTTAAGTATGGTCACTTAACTTTACACTTAACGTCCGCGTAACTGTACATGAATTAATGACGTCAAAGACGCTCTTTACCTATCAAAAAAGTTGATTATTTACTAAAGAATGCAGCAAGTTAGAGCAATAGTGAAAACTACAACGGATTCAATTTAGACTATTTTGATTTAAAGTCTAACTCGAATACTCATAATTGTAGTGGCTCGTTGTAATGATGAAGATACTTAAAAATTAACTAAATTTAGATATTGAAATTCGATAATATTTCTAAATATTTCTACCTGCTAATGGGGGCCCATATAAAGTGGACGTCCCCCTCGCTAAAGTGAGAAGTCCAAACGCATTTGAGATTTTGTCAAGACCCAAAAGTTCACATAAAACTATAGATGTTAGAGCCATCCAGGCCGCTGTTGGAACAAGTAATGATAAGTCAATATTGCAGAGCTGAACTGTGATGACAATTATATGTATTGTGGTCACTGAGTCACTGTATTGATAATTATGATGTCCTTTTGAAATTACTTTAAATTTGTGCGATTTATGACGATTCAATATAAAATATTAAACATTTATCAAATAAAGTTATCAAGCTAATAACAAAAAGACAATGTTGACTGTGATGATGATATGTTTGATGGTAACAGCGATAGAGACTATAATGATGAAATTGACTAACCATAGCAAAATCCAAAAAGGGCACCAAATAGACAGAGTGTTGCGTAGTTATATGTATACATGCTGAATATACAGAGAAAACCACAGCCCAGCAAACCAATGTTATGAAGTAAAAGTGCACTTGCATGTTTCAAATCGGCCAAGAAACCGATAAATATACGTCCCAGGGTATTGGTTATACCTGTTAAAATTAAAACATTATTAAGAATTATTCGTTAAAGTCATTACTTCATAAAAAATAGTAATATTCGAGTGAAAATGGTATGAAACTTCGTCAAAGGACGATTGTTTAACGGAGTGTTCGTCAAGGACTATTAATTAGGTTTAGGGTTAGGTTTAGGTTTAGGGTTAGGGATTATATAAATCGTTATAGGAATAGTCCTTGACGAAGAGACTGTTGACGAATCGTCCTTTGACGAATCGTCCTAGAACCAGTAAAAATAGTGTTGCGAGCTGGAGATATTATAAGCCCAGTTCTTATGTGCAAGTAAAATAACATACTGAATTACTTAAATAAAATAGTGTAATGTAAATGTGGCAGTAACTTTTGGATATTTTTTGTCAAACTATCCTACTGGGCGTAAAATGTACCAACCTATAACAGACAGCAGGAAAGATGCCCTTGTAATATCTATGCCCATGTCAACTGCCTTGCTGACGATGTAAAAGAATGGTACAAAAAGTCCAATGCATGCCACCAGGTTGCAGAGGAACATGAGCAGAAAAAGAGGATTCCCCAGAAGCTGTATTCCAGTCGCCTTAATGAATCTCTGAAATCCCTTCTGTTGGATTTGTTTGACGTCTGGTTCTGTGGTAGGGGGTTGGGATGGGTAGACGCTAATATTTATAGTCGTACTTCTTCGCCTTTGAAGATTGTACTCGATGTCTTTTAATTGTTCGATATCTTTAGAATCTTTTCTGATTTGGAAAGATACACTTTGCCTTCTGGTATCTTTCGCTGCTTCGTTTTTTTGTCCGTTATCTGAGAAATTTTGTGCTGATATCTGTTGAATTTCAGTAGAATCTTTCTGTTGAGCTTTCATGTCTTCAAAAATAACTCCTTTCTGGATATTTTGAGAATCTTTTATGACCGTCTTTAAAATAGCATCCGAAGTACCATTTCCATTTATTATATTTAATAGTTGTTCTTGTTCATCTTTATTCTTTGTGCTGTCTTTCCTTTTTCCAGAATCTTCCGATAAACATCCAGTTTCCCTAAGTTTCTCTTCGTCTGATTTATTAATAGTTATCCCATCTTTCAACTTTACGTCTTCACCATCTGTCACACTCGGTTTAATATTACTGTCTGTCTTTTCAGAATCCGTACGAATTGGTCTCAAGAGCGCACAGAAAATAGCGCTGTGCAAGGAAATCGCAGCAATGAAAAGCATCGCATTTCGCCAATCAAAATACTCGAGGAAAAGGGCGCCTACTGGGGCGAGCACAAAGCTCCCTACTCCAGATCCGCAGACGGCTATACCAGTGGCGAGGGCGCGACGCTTGTCGAAGAAGAGTGTCACTGTGACTATGGAGGGCAGATACATGAGTCCCAGACCAAATCCTGTTATCAGATAAAATGGATAAATTATGTTACTTCGCGTTATGTCTATTTTTCTTCGATGTACAAAATTTTCAGAGAGATTTATATTAAAGCAAACTTTTTTGAACAAAAACAATTTGATTCTGATCCTCCCGTACTATAAATACTATAAAAAATATATGCAGACCTGAGATGTTTATCAGACGCATTATTTAAATATATTAATAGTATTACTAGTATTTAGAATAATTATAATGAAATAAACATAAATGTACTTTATTTTATAAATTGTCAAAATATGCAATTATCATATGTAATGTTAACCTGCAATAAGTCCATACGTAACCATAACCGCTTGTATGGAGTTGCAGAGAAAAGTTGCAGCAAATCCAATAGTAGCAATTATAGATCCACTCATGGCAACTACTCTGCAACTTGATATACTCACTAACATGCTCGCAATAGGGGCTGATATAAAATAAATACATGATTTGAACAAAAAAATTACATGGTTCTATATATAAAATAATTAATTTCATTTGTATGATCTCTGCCTTGTAGGCTTATATAGGAATAGTTCACATAATTTCTTCTTTTGGAGATTTGAGATAAAGTACCATCCTTAATCTCAAACTAAAAGAAAATCTAGGCAAAATATATCTTCCGGGGGAAGATATATTTTGCCTAGATTTTCTTCCCCCCCAAAAATATTACTTCCCCCACCTATAATTTCATTATAAACTACTTAATCGGTTTGTGTATTAGGGTTAGGGTTAGGTTATAAAATTGCCCGAAAGAAATTATTTTCCCGGGGGGGGAAATATTTTGGGGGATGAAATATTTTGTTACACCGGTTCATAGACGATTTCATTTCCTGTGCAGTTAGAAACCAGTAAGAGATCATTCTCTTAGAAAATAAAGTCTTTGATGATGTAAGTACCGTGAATTTCGTATATATTAATTAAATGATTAAACGAATACTTAGTTTTTAACACACAATTTTCTTTCATGCAAATTTAATTCAACAATAATCAGTGTATGCAAGATACTTTAGTACAATCAGATACATAGTTAAGATCGCGATACATACTTAAGGTGAAATCCAGACTTAGAAATGCTTACCAGACATGAGACACGTTGCTGACAAGATCGATCCAATCAAAGTTGTTGCAGCCTCTCCTTGCCCAAAGTGCTCAGTCAGTTCCAACTTGAAAACTCCGAAAGAGAACATAATTCCATCGATGATGATGTGGTTCATGAAGACAGCCAGCAGGACAATCCAAGCGTACCCCTTGTCAATGTCCCTCGCATTTCTTCGCGCCACTAACAAGTCTTTTTCCTGTTGTGCGGTTAGTTTAGCCATGACGTGGCAGCACTAGCTAGGTAATAGTTTGAAAAATATGAATATTTTTATTGTTATTAATTAATCCGAGGCTTAATTGTGACGAATGAACTATTAAGAGTCAGCATAGTTTATATTTAAAAAAATTATGATTTTGGGTTAAGTTGGTGGTAGGCGGACGAGGAAAGAAATAGAAATAAGAAATTAAGCGTCAAATTTAAATTTTGAAGTATTTCTTTATTTAAATATTTAATTTTATCAACTATATATTTCATTACAGTTTAATTTCATTTATAATAACAACTCTACAATTATTTTCATTAAAATTTCAGGGAGATAAACCCTTTTTCTGTTGTGTAAGTATTTTTAGCTGATTCGATATTAATCTTTTATTCCAGAATATATCCTAGAGCAGCATTCTATTCATAAAACTTACCTAAAGATGCGTAATTTTTTAAACTACATTAATTTAAACTACATATGTTAATGTAATTGATGTTGTAAGTAAATATTATGTATTTTGAATAAATAAATTTAAACCTATCATTTTCAATGATACCTGGCACACCTCTATTAACCTGTACTGCAGTTGAAGGGCATTGTTTTAAGCATGTAAATCATATGGGGGGAGGGGAGTGAAAATCATTTCCCACCCATCCTTTCAAAATGTATTATCTCGATTAGGCCATAATACTCAAAAGAAGATTTATTGAAAACATACAGTGCTTTAATATCGGTTAATCTCAGCTGAGCTATATAATGAATTAGATGTTATAATTTTGATTCAGTTGAGAGAAGGACTTTAGAATAAGCCTAGATAATAATTTTCTAGTGATTATATAAGAATATGTTAGTCTACATAAAAATAGTGATAAACACAAAGTAATATTATTAATTTAAAACTCATTCCCCTCAAGTTTTTAAAACTGGTAGAGCTCCAGTTACGTTTCATTAAGTGCATGTATTGAGAGTTAACCACATTGAGATCCTATACTTTTATCTTGAAAACTCGAGAAGTTCAAAAATACTTTAATAAACGACCTCTAAAATGCATTCATATCTTCATTATGTGATCATTAATCTATAAATTCCAGTTAACAACTATAATTTGTCAACTTTATAATTCTATTGTTTAACAACTCTAGAGATAAGACGTTTACAAGAGAATTTTATTAAAGTTTTTAATAAATTTAAAGATTTTCACAAGATTTATGCTGGTAACTCTTTTTTTTACAATTTTTCATAGTACTCTCAGAGTTCATAACTTAAAACTGTTTAAATGTGGTTTTAGAATTACAACATCTGTACATTTTTTGGATAGTAGATTGATGAATGGAATAAGTTTTCCGAAGATATAATATAGGCCTAATACAATGGTGAATTTTGAAAATAAGATATATTTATATTTTAAGATTGGTCGCCGGTTTATATCCGTCTTCGACTTTTTTCGATAACTGACCAATTTGAATCATCGCAAATAAATCAATTTTCAAGAGAATTAATTTTCTTACTGCAATTTCATTCTAATGAATACTTACTCAGTTGATAATTTTTAAATGAGTTTTAATAGGTATAGGTATATATAGGTATATAAGTTTATTCTAAAGAATATAATGTACATATTTATATAAACTATTACAACTTATCTTTAGATTATTTTTCTACTATTCTAGGCAATTATTTCGCAGCATTTTCATAATAACGGGTCCTTAAGCGCTAAATTATGATATTTACGCACTATAATGTTAAAAATGTGATTATTTTACATTTACTACAGAGCATAGGCAAATATTTATGTTTTATCTATTTTATTTTAGTTTATCGTATGTTCATATGTTCATCATATGTATGTTTATATGTACATTGTTTTTAAAAATGATATATGGGACTTATATAACTACTTTATATAAGTCCCATATATAAAGTAGCACAAAAATACAATAGTGGCGCATGAAGTAAATAATAACAAGAAATCATCCCCTGACGAATAGTCACCCGGGCATTGCATCTTTCATAGTAATTAAATTAGAGTCAATTAATTACTTAATATCATAGAAATATAACAAAGTCACTACATGCCATAACAGATTACTATATCACAATACACTTAGCATGATATGCTTATAAAAGTATCCTCTCTTCTAGCTTGTTCTAAAATCGTGTGTTCTGTAGACGTGTTGTGTGTATCTCGATCATCATATCATAAGGAACAATACTGCCATCGTTATCATCCAATATAATACCACGAGGCACGTGACCATTTGTAGGCGTGGCTTGTGTGCCTAGCGGAGCAGTCGCCTGAGCGCAGAGACTTTCAGCATCTTCTTCAGATGTAGATTTAGGCACCTGAAAGTTATTATGGGGTTTAAATGATTTTAACTTTAAGTAAAAATCTGAGTAATATTTTAGTTTCGACTGCAAGTGATTGTTGAATAATATTTTTAAAATTCTTTAATACATTGTCTGACTGATATTAAATATATTTTTAATACATTGTTAAATATATATTAGTTAATATACTATATAACTGGTTCGTGTATAAGTGATTGTTCAATAATATTTTAGAATTTTGATAATTTAGAATTTTAATGTACTGCAGCAGCAAGTCATAGTTATAATAGTAATATGGACGGGTTCTAACAGGACGATAAGAATATTAATTAATATATAAATAACAAAAAATACTCTAAAACAAACAAGTCAACCAATCATTCAATTGTGCAAAGATTATAAATAATTTATTATTTGAAAATATTTAAATAATTTTTACCACTTTTCTCCGGTTAGACTTCCTTGCCGGACACAAAATGAAAAGAATAATAATAATGAATGCTATGAGAAAGAGCACAATAGGCAACCAGAGCCTATAATCGTAGCCCAAAGTCGCAGCATTACCTACAGGCGGCCCATCGTCATCGGGTAATCCTTTTATGATATTATAAACTGCTGGGACCTCCTTTAGACATAAAGAATATCGAATTTATTTTTTAGTATATTTTGGATTAGTAATTGTACTAATTAATTAATCAGTTAATAATTAATTGACATATATCAAGTAGTTATTGATGAAGCTATTAACAATAAAATCATTTATATTGTCAAATATGTTGAGTTTAACTTGTCAGGATCATTTTGTTTAGAATCGTTTTGATGAAAGCTTATTTGCGATGTGTCTTAACTCTTGAGTAATTTCGGAGAGACAATTTAAGGGGCTACTTTGAGGGGTTCGAATTGTTCGGTCCATTTGTCCTGGGAACGTTTTAATAGGTATCGTAATTAGATTTAGTCAGCAGTAATTAAGTTGTTTTTAAAATGAATACTCACACCAGCTATTGCAAGTTCTTCCTTACTTTCGACGTCATTAAGAGCATCATACAGGAAATCCAATTCTATCGCATCGGCGCCTAAGTTAAAAAACAAATAGGTCAAAACTGTATAAACTATCAAATTTCAATTAAGTAACGCATAGATAATATATAATATTAATGGATTTTTTTGCTTCCTATTCAGAGAAAAAAAGAATGAGTAACTAAAAAAGGCAAGGCTAAAACGCATCAATTTAGTGTAATAAATAACGAACTGAAATATAAATCAGATGCAATTACACCTATACGGTAGACTAAAAATTGCAACTTTAAAGTTTACAAAAACTTATGTAACGTTGTTAATATAAGTTTTAGCAAAGTGTGCTAAAACTTATATTAACAAATTCAATAAATTTAAAATATCCCCTGCAAAAAAAAACTTTTATTCAAATCAAATGAAATCTTTTATTTGTCAAAAACTTTATTATAGTTGATGTATGGTAACCTGATTCAATAGTAATTATTTTCTAAGTCTACAATTCTTGCACATTTATGTTACTTCATATTTTAACCAATCCGTTGCATTGCGTTTGTTTATTTAAAGAGGTCTGTCACTGAGTAATGTAAATACATTTACTTATATTCTAAGACCTGCAACTTCAATAATTGCTATAAGTAAAAACTGACAGATAGTTCAAAGTCTATGTAAGAGTGAATTTTTGCGCTTCATGTTAAGTCATCAACTTTGCGGAATAAAAAGTTTTGTCAAAAATAAAAAGATCTGCAAGTAGCAGGCATATCCATCAATCTGTGTTTAATATTAAACATTATTATTTTTTGTTATTTATACGTTCATGCAAAATTTTATAAAAATTGAAACAACAACGAAAAGTTATTTACTGTTAAAAATTAAAATGCAATGTATTTCACACGTTATAGCTTCACAAACGCACTCTGGAGCAATTGAGTAAAGATTTAGATAGAAATAAAATTAACAATGCAATCTTATTTAAATAAGCAAATGAGGAACTATACCATAAAACAACAAAAAATCTACACAAGTTGAGACGACTGTAGAAAAAAGAATTCATACAGAAAAAATATAAAAGTAAGTATCCATAAACCTGATAGGAATCAACAGTAATAAGGATACGCACTTGCACACTAACCTAAATAATATATTTAAGTCATATTAAATCTTTATACAGCAAATACACATTATTATATAACTTACCACTTTCTCCACCAAAAACCGAAATTCTATAGGTCCCATCTTGTTCAGGAAAATTTAAAATCACCAAGTCAATATCGGCATCAGTGTATGGATTATCTATACTCTTAGGATTAGAGCTTCCGGAACCTCTACGTCTTCGTTTCTTGTTGTCAATATTAGGATATTCCTCTCTTTCAACAACCTTTTCAACGTCAAAATCGGTGGTTATGGCTGTCTCAATAGTAGTTTCACTTGTAATTTTAGCCTCAGTTTCAGAGGTTGTTGTATCAAAGAAGCTTTCAGTTACTGAGGTTTGATCTGAAGTCGAGGCAGTCGACAAGTGTGTCTTCAGAAGCCATCGATTCAATGCAGCAACGATTGCCTTCCTAACTGCTGTGTAGTTCATAGGTTTGCCCTGTACACAGAAATTAATATCACAACTTGAATGTGCTGATAGATTAATGAAGAAGACTTAGTTATACACAATTAAATATGTATAAAGCATTGAGCGATATGTATACTCACTGGAGGTCTTCTATATTCTATGGTTACAGTTCTGAACTTTTCTTCAGCTGTCATTTCATCTTTCTGCAACAAAGTGAAACGTTAAAGTCTATCTGAACAATTCAACTGAGTTTTACAACAATTCATATACTGATTATAACAGCATAAGACAATTTGTATACTAAATTTACATATACGATTACGGTTAGGGAGTTATGACATTATCTTATGTTATATTTCATTAGACTATTATACTATGACATTATAGGCTACTATTCAATTTAAGACAGAAAAGAAATATAGTCTATAGCAAATTTATGTTGATAAAAGTAAATGAGCACTACATCCGTATTACACAATTTTCTATGATACATACACTAACGAATTTTGTCAAATAACAATATCAATTTTAGTCATCTAATCTCATCTAAGCACATTGTTTAGATAGGACGCATCAGTCAACATTTTATGACTAAACATATTACTCAATTTGTTTTTTACTCTATAGGAACAGAGCATCAAGATATAAAATATTCACAATTATGTTGTATTCTCTTAGATACGAGTTAATTATAATCAGCGAGGAAGCAGTGAGAGCAATCTCTTCCTCTAATCCAAATATATTGTATACTGAGAAAAACAAATGCTCTTGGCTAAATCTTCAGGTAATCGATCCCCTTGTCTTGAATTTTAGATGAAAATCTTTAGTTCATATATAATTTTTTACGATTCTTACCAGTTTTTAAAGAATGAGTAACTTATATGGTTTCATACAAAGTCTGGCTTTATAAGAAAGTCATAATAATCTGCTGAATAAGACAAAAGTTGCAACAAGATGCCAATAACATAAAGATTTTAATACTTTGTATTAAAATCAGCTATCAAGAGTCTGCATATACTCTGGAATGCATTATATTTTCACCAAAAAATATAATACCATACTATAGCTGCAGAAAAAGTATTAATTGTAGCCAACTGTAAGCGTTTAGTCTAGCCACAGGATAATTCATGAAGTTTTACTGTTAGACTAGTATAGATTGAACTAAGGCCAACTAACAGTCAATCAAGATACTTATAAATCACTTTCTTACATGGATGCTGCGATTCTCAGTTTCAATAATCAGGCTAATTCTTATTTGCACATTTTTTTAAAAGTGTGCATTTATAGAAAAATTAACAATTAACAATAAAAGCAGTTGTATTATTGATGATATATAGAAAAGATTCAATGCGAATAAAAACTGCAGCCTATTTATAGTAAATCAAAATTATAAAATAAATTTTCTTTCTCTACTGAAAAAAGTTTAAAATTTTGAAAAATTAGCAATTTCGAGGTGGGCCTTATGTATGGATTAGAATCTGAATAATCAAAATACATTTAAATCGATATAGGGATATAATATTATTATGGCTTATTATAGAAATATACAATGTTGTATTTCATCTGATAAATTAAATATTCGAATGTTTAGTAAGCTATAATAACAATAAATTAAAATATATAGCAGTAGTAGCACAAACCTTTTTTTCAGGTGCATCTGCAAAAGAAAGAAAAATAATATTTTATTTAGTTTATTATTTCAAATACAGAAAACTTACACGAAAAATTTGAGTATTAAATTTAATATTAAAATTTTAATATTAAACGAGTCATTAACAGTATTTTTTAAAATCACTACTGCTTATTACAGGACACATTTTTGGTATTCTATTTTAATAATAAAAGCCAACTAGTATGTCATTTAAAATTCTAGATAAGCTCTCAAATAAAGAGATAGAGAGTATATTGCTAAAATTACTATTTTCAATATAAATGCAGCGGTAATAATTATTATTAAAAATATTAACAGAGATGTAAAAATCAATCTAATACTAATGTCAATAAAAAGGTCTATACACATATACAATAAGCCTATATACTCGTTCAGCATAAAACAAAATTAAAATAACAAAATAAATATTATATGTAAGCTTGAATGTTATGAGTATTATAATGCTCTGAATGTTATTTTGTAATATTTTATATATCTTGACATTTAATGATTACAATCTTAAAGTATTTCAAATCTGCACTTTGTTATTGTTCAAGCATTGAAAAAGTACTAACTTAAGATAATGCATTTTAAGTAAAAGTTTCACTTTTATAGTTACAGAAAACTTGATTTATATGTAGATAAGAAATAAAAAGGCTTATTAATCTGACTTTCAATAAGTATGCAAAAAACAAGATCTGTTCATTATTCAGAAAGTCGATTCTTCTTGATAAGATGACATTCATTTGCCTCTGGCATAATTTTAATCAAAATTGAAAAAAAGCAGATTATAAATAATCAAAGATTTCATTAACCCATCACTTATTTTGCACATTATACCCTATAAAATTGAGTTTGTTGATATTTAATTTTTCCTATGGTAAGTTAGCGAAAATTTTGAAACATACTTGCCAGCAGCCAAATTTTTTCAAATACCGGTATTGAAGCTCTCAAGAAAACGCCCAATTTCTAATGAGTCTTTTTAGATATTGATTGCATGGAAGAATTTTACAGAAACATACAGAATTTTTCTGAGAACAACATAAGCATACTATGCAATGAATAGGCTTTATAACATGATGCATATTGCTTAAATACAACATTTTGTATGCTTCGGCAAGAGCCGAAGCATACAGTATAAAATTTGAGTACAAAAAATACAAGCTTTTTTAAGTCACTCCAACTTTACAATTCAAATCACATCAAAATCAATCTTTCTAAATCTTCTTGATAGGTTTTTGTTTCAAATTAGCTAGAGTCAAGATTGGCTAATATCATTCATGAAATTTTCATTCTGTGCAAATAAATATGTTTGATTATTTCAGCTGAGGCCATCGCCCCCTTTGTACTGTCCCTAGTTACACATAACCCGCATACTGGTCTGGTCCAGGATCAAAACCTATCCGGATTCATTGATAACTAGCGATCAGTTTAAAATAATATTTACTAATATAATATATTGTAATGAAATTTGGCCGGCTGAGCCAACCTTAAAAACTTAGAATAACGTTAAATTAAATTAACCCACTTGATAGATATTCAAATTGAACAGTTTGCATACTTTTTCATAATTAAGGTTGATATATTGTGTTATAAGTAGATAATAAGTTTTATATAATAAGTTTAATAAGTTTAGTTAATTAATTAGGTAGTTTAATTAGATAGGTCACGTCCAATCTCGCTGATTGGCTGACATAGT
>JAQIXG010003824.1:0-14000 GCA_034700105.1 Oconnorella tubifera | reverse complement strand
CAGTTAAACGTCATCATCACATCTCTCCCACTCTTCGTCATCTTCACTGGCTTCCCATCAAACAACGCATTTCATTCCAGATTGCCTCCTTAACGTTTAAGACTTTACACTTCAACCAGCCCTCCTATCTTGTAGAAATCATCAAGCCTAACAAACCTTGCTGTGCTCTTCGATACTCCTTCCAAAACAAACTTCACGTCCCACTCCTAAAGTCTTCCCAAGCTTAGCGTTCTTTCTCTTTTGCTGCACCTAACATTTGGAATGATCTTCCACTTGTTCTTAGATCTACCTCCTCCTCTATTGAATGCTTTCATTCTCATCTTAAAACTCATCTTTTTCCTCCATAGCTTTCTTACATATTTATGACTGATTTTCCCTTAACTGTATTCGTTGATAATTTTTCTCTCTCCCTGGCAATAGTTTTTATGTTTGTGTGAGTGGTACGAACTTCTCTATTAGCCATGGGGCATCCTTGACATCGTTCTTACGGTCCACTTGGATGTAAAGCTCATTTTTCATTTCATTTCATTTTCAACATAAAGTTCTAATTCCAAATGCGAATCAGTTTTTTTTATCTGAGAAGGGGCTTAACCCCCTGGGGAGCTTAACCCACTGGGGGGTTAAGCCCCTGGGGGGGTTAAGCCCCCAAATTGGTCAGCATCTGGCTTTAAGTAAATATGTCCACTAGAAAATGAAATTATTTTATAAGGTAGGCCTAGGCATACATTAATAGTGCACATGAATCTAGATTAATCTGTTTTTTGTTTAAGATTTGTCTAATTGTGAACAAAACAAATTGCAGCAAATATAAAAAACTGAATATAAAAACCCACCACTCCACTGCTAGCAGCTATCCCGTACGACGAGTCGGACACTTGCTCCTTCCTCACGGCGCCCCCCGCCGCCGCAAGGGCCCGGGCCCCGCCCAGCAGCCCATCGAGCTTCTCCTGCTTCAACGACACCCCTGGATTAGTAACCGACAGGTCGAGGGTCAGACTGAGCTTAGGCGGCGGCACGCGACGCTGGCTCAGCGGTATACGCGTCGGGCCGTTTGCCGTCGCTTCGTTCGGCGGTAAATTAGTCGTCGCGACTAAAGCTCGGTTCTGAAAGGGAAGGTGGCTACGCGACGCGCTGCCTAGCGGCGTCGTGGCGCGATGCGACGACGCGTTGTCAACGTCAAGTCGACTGGTTGCTATGGTAGAAGCACCTGACGTCATTAGGCCAGCGGAGCCTGCCAGCAGGTGCGCTGATGACGTAGCTATAGACGGACCTTTAGCTGATTGGGTAGAATATAAGTTTATAAACAATGTATTTAATTTTAAAAAAATCATCCTATTATACAATATAATAGTTTCAAAATAGGCAATACAATTTGAAAAACAAAATTAAAAATTGTTTATTGCGACATTTATTTACTTTTTTACATATTTTTACAAGATACCATTACAAGATAGTATACTAGCTGAACAGTATTTAATCTGAGATAACACAATGAAATTTTACTGTAATTTTATAATAAATAAATGAATTTAATTTTGTGAAAAGTTTCAATGTTAACTGATGTTTAATTTGAAATGATTAGTACTTCATTTAAGTTAAACTTTTATTTAAATAAAGTTAACTTTTTACCTATAAATTTAAAAATGCTTACTGTAATTTATTTGCTTTCTACAACATCTTATGTGTATTCTTTCATATTATTTGTATTCTACATACCTTATGATATTATATAAATAATAATAATAATATCTTTAAATTTCTCAAGATGTTTCCTAATAATACTTTACTTTAATTTCTCAAGATGTTTCCTAATAATACTTTACTTTAGAATATAGAAAAAATCACATACCCGATTTATTCTTTGGTTTTACTGAAACAAAAAGAAGGAAAAAAATGTACAGTTAAAGAAATTCTGTTCAGCATCCTATAAAGCTTATCCTCACTAATGGAAATGCCATTTGTGGACATTTTTATAACACGAAGTCAATGACAAAAGTCACCTACTCTAGTTTATATTTGCTGCAAGATTCTTAGCGTTTTGTTAAAGATCTGCTAAGTCTTAAACTCGATCAAGACCAATAATTTCATTGCATAATTTAATCATAAATCTATTAGTTTTATTATTTAATATTTACAATGTCACACAGCAGTAAATTGCAACTATTGTAAAAAAAATATGCATCTATATATACATAGCAGAAATTTATAAATTCAAATTACTTCATTAGATTAATGATATATTTTGGTTATTTTGTAGGATGAATAATTTTACAAGTTCATTTTTGCAGTTGATTTTTATTTTAAAAAAATGTCTTAAATTAAGAGTCTTGTTTTAATGTCTAAGATTTTTAAGACATTCTTGAAATTCATGTATTTATTTAAAGTCTAATGACAAGCTTGACATTCCTTTAATGACAAATTCAAGTCGTAAAATGACCCAGTAATTGCACGGCTCTTTTGAATAAGAACTCTGCAAATGAAATATTCCGTTCTTTTTCTTACCCTTGTCACAGGGATCCTATTCACTAAGTCAACTTAGGAAACCTTTTTGACTTGAGACGAATCTATAAAATTCCTAAATCTCAGTTGCAATCAAGAAACATTCTTAATTCTAAGATGTAACAAACCTTAAGAAAAACTTCAGATTTTCTTAAGTTCTTCCGCAGTTTTGTTTATACGTTGTACGCGAATTAACTCGGTGATAAAATAAATGTTAACCTAGTAATTCATCTCCTCATACTTAAGAAATTCTTAAGCAAAAACTTATCAACTGCTTGTGAATCGGATCCCAAGATTTAAATCTGATACCTACAAGCTTAGAACAAGGAAATTTGTTGCACCAAGTCTGAAGAATTCATTTAACTTTGATTACCTTTAGATGTTGCGTTTGTTTTCTTGTTTGTGACGGCCTTCTTTACGTTTGGTACTTTACCCCGCGTACTCTCCGGTGTCTGGGACTTGTCTCTCTCACCAGACCTTGAGCGAGAGTTTCTCTCCTGGTAAGCTTTCTTGGTGTGGTCAACATCAAATAAACCTGATACAGAAATACTCTCGTAATCATCAAATGTAATAAGGTTAGGATTGAAGTTAGGGTTACTGTACTGATAAAATGATTAGTAGTCAATAACTAATTACTAAAAGTAATTAGTACAATGTTCATTGCTTACAAAAAATGTTACAGTTTTATGACATATCCTTAAAAAATGGACCCGAATAAATTAAACCGACGAAACCAGTCAATTTATTTAATAACCATAACCCTAAACTTAACCCTAACCCTAGCACTAACCTACCTTTAATTTTAACATTAACCCGAATCCTAGCCTTAACCCTAATCCTATCAATTAATACACAGGCCATTTGTCTGGGCCGTTTTGGGTCACAATTTTACGAAAAAGTAAAATATTGGATTTACCTAGTTGTTTCTTTTTATTGTCCATCATCATATTGTACATGGCAGACAATTCATCAGCACGATTCTCTTTGACTGTCTCATTCAGTACACCTCTCTTCATGTCCATCATTATAGACAGTGCACCAATCACCTAAATCAATCAATCATCTACTCAATCAATCACCTAAATCAATCAATCAATTACCTAAATCAATCATATAAATCAATCAATAAATCATCTAAATCAATAAATAAATCTACTAAATCAATCAATCATCTAATCAATGTATTAATCATTTAAATCAAGCCATACATCTATCACTCACACAATTAATAATCTAAACAATCAATCAAATTATTAAATGTACAGTAACTTTACATTAAATCTAGTCAAATCTATCAAAAGTCTCCATATAAAAAATTGAAAATCCAATAATTAAACTTTAGAGGACAAACCACCGCCACCACTCCCCTTTTATAAATCAAAACACTATTGACTCTAACTAACTACATCTTCTTAATTCTTTCATCATTAACTCTCTCATCATCATCTCTCTAAATGCCCAAATCTTATTTAAGATCTTTACAGCAATAACTCAAGAGTTGACAGCCAATCACAAATCACTGCCATATACTGACTGACAACACAGTCAAATCTGTCAATCGTTTCCCTATGCACTGTCCTACAATATATGATGCTGCCACCAAGCGAATGATCAATAAATCAAAGTCACAAAAGCTGTAAATCTCTGTCGCGCTGCCACTGACGTGAATTTATATTGATCACTAGAATGCGCCACCGAGCATAGCTTAAAATTAGAAAATATACAGATTTTTGTGCATGGAGAATATCTGTTTAAATGCGCATAATACTTTGTGCATAAATGCTATATACAAACAGGAACAAACCAAAACACTACTATTAAGTTTAACCCAAATACTAACCCAATTTTTGATGGATAATTTTATCAGCTTATACATAAAAGGCTGTATGCTATGCTATTAGTATAATAATATTAAGTTTGCAACATTTAAGAAGCTTTCCCTTTAAAAATGTTGATACCCCCACTAAAACGTTAGTGGGGGTTGTGGGTGCTATAACCCCTGCCCACCCCTCCCACAGTTGAATGTATAAAAAAAAAATTTGTGACGTAAAATTTGTAAATTGGGCGTTAAAAACAGTGTGTGACAAAAAAAATCGTACTTTCAAACCGAAATGAATTTCTAGATAGATTACATACCTGATTTCTGAGATTTTTATTCCGTGGAGGGGCGGTATAGAAGAAAAATGGACTTTTTCCATTTTTTGTGATCCAAGGATGGGACTCGATCTCTGACAGTGGAATTCTTAACTCGGGATTGGGTTCTATGAGCTGATGAAGAAGATTCCTGCAGTCTAAAATATATTTAAAATATGTAAATTAATGATATAATTAAATAAATAAACTTAAAATATAAGTATGAAAAGGGCTAATCTAAGGATAAATAACAAACCAATTTATAGAAAGTTAAAGATGAATTAGTTTAATAGTATACCTGGACTTAAGCCTTGCATTTCTCTATCATGAACAGGAGAGAGACCTTTCTGAATCTGTTGCAGCATCCTCTGCTGATGATATTCGTCTCTGAATGGGGTGCTGAATGGAAGACGACCCAGAATCATGGCGTACATTATGATGCCTCTGAATACATCATCATATTTACACTTTAAAATGTATATTAAAATAAGTAATGTAATCATTTGATAAAGATCTATAAATAAATTAAGTTGTTTAAATCAACTGTAGGCTTAAACATTGAATAGTTTCATAGTTTACATAGTTAGATAAAAGTTTAACTATTGGCAAAGTCATTGCAAATATAACCTCTCTAATGTTTGAGTAATGACAACATATTACAAGTAAGAATGCTCTGGTAATAATCGATTTCTTTGCTATAGTATACAGAATGATAACTTCTAACAGCAGTATTCTAGATATCATGAAAATAATCTAATGCATGAAATAATAATAATAATAGGTCTACTTTATAATATTTATTACTAAAGGCGCACAAAATATTCCACTAATGTCATTATATTATTCATCAGCAATTTCGTAGCCTAATTTTAATTATAAAAGAAAGAATCGATCTAGTTAACATTAATTATTATGCATCAGGTTATCTGATCAAACTAGAAATTCATAATTAATTATTCATTTATTTATCATTCTTTGTAATTTCAGAATCGCGTAAAAGAAGTTTATTTGGGGAGGGAGAAAGGAAGTTGAGGGGGGGGGGGTAAATTTTTCTCTTTCAGAAACTTATATCAACTGAATAAAATAGGCACTCAAAAAATTTCAAGTTTCATTGAAACACATGTACATTTTCAGTTTTTTAAAAACAAGATTTCTTAATTTCAAAATAATTTATTCTCACATCTAACTATTAAAATTAAGGATAAAAACAGAATAAAAATACTTACAGACTCCAGATATCTATTTCCGGTCCGTATGTTTTCCCCACGACGAATAATTCCGGCGCGGCGTATTCCGGTGAGCCGCAGTGCGTTTTTAGGGGGTCGTCAGGCTTAAAAATATTGCTCAATCCAAAGTCTGAATAAATTCATTAAACTTCATTCAATTACAATTTCTTGTAAATTAGCGAAAATGACACCTTTTTTAAACGAATGAAATCTATATAAAATTGTAACATTTAGCAAGTTTTGATATTGACTTCCAGGAAACCCATTTTAAGCAAAAAAATGATTTTATCAATATACTGGTTAAAATGTGCAAAGCCCATGGTCATTACAGCTATTTCATTGGACTATGATATCATTTGATTATAATGACGTCATGGCCGCTAAATAAAACGGCATTGTACTAAATATAAAAGCGTTGTGTGGCTTAACTAAATTTTAAGAAACCTGTACATATGTATGGATTCTATGCATATGTATATATGTTATATATGATTTATAACTAATATTTATATGCTAAATTAAACAGTAAAATATTATATTTATTAACATAGAATTAATCGCATTAGTAATAACTCGTTTATCTTGATTATGCATTGTGATGATTGTGCATTATTGTAATACATTAAATATTAAGAAAAGCACAAAAAGGTCATCTTACCTATCAACTTTATACTTTTCTTCTTTTCATCTAGCATGATATTCTCCATCTTTAAATCTCTATAATAAACCAAAAAATATCTTTTATGTATTATTATATAACTATTGAAATAAAATAATTATATAGAGTATAAGCCTAGTATCACAAATGAGCGCCTATTTAAATACAGCAATAAACGCAGATCTATGTTTGTCAAATAACTGAAATACTAATTTAACCGTTTTAATTATTTACTGACTTATAAATTTTACTTTTCCAATATATAACTCTGTTACAATAAAAAAAAATATGACTGCTTAAAGTCTTGCTTTTGTTATATATGCATTTTTGTTACAATTTTGTTTATTATCTTTGTTACATAAATATTGCTAATAAAACAGATTTCAGATAATATTCATATTTTCCAGCACCTACTTCAAACTAATTTTACAATTAAAATTACGAGTATTATTCTCTGAATGAAATCGATAAAAATGCTTTGATAAAGCAGTATAAAACAAACATTCTGCAATTGAAAGAGAAAAACAGACAAATCGACGAGTAGAAAAATTCTTAATGCGCATAGTAATAACATAAAATAGAATTTAGCGACATGAAGTCAGTTTTCATTTCTAATTATTGCTCTAAATTTGGTGATTATTGTCTCGAGACTAGTTGACTGTGGCTGAAACTGCACCCTACTTCAATTGAATACGGATAATTTTCACGAACAAAACACTCCGCTGTAAATTAATACTTAACCCTATAATACAGATGGGGTCATTTTAACCCCAAGAAATATTTTTGAGCTTTTAAACTATGGTGGGGAAGGAAGTTTTAATTGAGCGCATTGTTTGTAATAATATTACAATTGGGTTCTTTATTTTAAAGATCAATAAACGAATAAATTAATAAGCGAAAATTGCATCATGTTTTTACAAATAAATTTTTGAGACACTTTATATTTGTACTTATATATACTGATACTTCATATTAAACATAAAGTATCAATATTAAATACTATCAATAAAATACGTATTTATAAAATAAGCATCGATATAAATAACGTGTCCTAAAATTGTTCTTCGTTAAAACAAATTACAAAATTTATAATTTGCATAAACGTCTAGAAAATACTCTCAACCACACATGCTCAAAGTCAAATGATACATATCTAACAAAAAACAACTAATTAACTTCATCTCTAGGTCGATGCAATACCCGACGATTTTTTCTTGAAAAATCAATTTTTATTGCGGAGATAAAAACTATTTAGTGTATGTAGCAAATCGATTTCTACGGGCGATAGCAGACTAGTACTATAGCTCGTCGAGTTGAGCTCTGCATGATATGCATCATCGAATCACTGACACGTATCGTCTGCGTCATAAAACACGCAAGGATCTAACTGCAGCGTCGCACGACCGCGTGCATTTATTAAGCTAAACCAACCTTCGCACATTTTATATCTTTCTTGTTTTCTGTTTTAGTTAAGTTACATTCGCTGCGTTTTATTTTCTTTTGTATTTAAATTGTTATTTTTAGTTCGTTTTGTAGTTTCGATGTTTGTATCGTCGGATGTTTATAATTTTTATTCGTTATATTTCTATCTGATATAGTTTCTTTTTAAATTTTGTTGCTTAATTTCCTACCTTTTTTTGCTACTAGTAGTTTTAATCTATCTCTATCCTTTTTAGCTAAATCTTTTTTATTATATTAATTGTATCTTTATTTCTTTGATTTTTCTATTAATATTCATCCCCCCCTCCCAACCTACCCCTTCTCTCTCTCTCTGTCTCTCTCTCTCTCTCTCTCTCTCTCTCTCTCTCTCTCCCCCCACCTATTTTACATAAAAATGAAATCAGTCTCGTGTATCCAATGCGACAGTTTTGTAATCGTAAAAGTACGACGATCCACAAATCGCTTCGGATCGTCGACAATTTACTCGATTGATCCTCCCCCTCAATCCCCCCCCCGTCAATCCCCCTAAATCCTTCTCCTAGATCCCCCTCCTCGATCCCTCGCTTCGATCCGACACCGGCTCTACAGTCCGGATGATTATCTTCATGATTGCGAGGCTCTTCGCTGATGTTATATTATCAAACTAATCCAGTAATACTTACTATGAATATTCTCTTTTAGATTCGACGTTATATACTGCAGCTGCAGCTGTGATTTGAATATTTGCCAAAATGGTTCAACATTTTGTGAATTGATAGTAAACTTGACGATAAAAAATGTTTGTAGAATATTCGCGCAAAAAAATTGCTACGAAAAAATGTTACGCTAAAACTAAGTGCATAAAACATAAGTTTATATTGCTTAGAAGGTCCATAACGATTTGATCATTTTACAATAATTCTAGTACCATATATTATCATACAAGTATAAAAAATACTAGCACCATAATAACAAAATCGTATCATATATTACAGTGTTTAGATTTGCTAAGTTATAGAAACAATGCAATAAGTAAATAAACTCAGAAAAAGTCTTCAAAGTACACGATTTAAATAAACAACAATTGATATTATTGCAAAGTTGACAGGAAATGAATTCTAAATTAGATTCAACTGCAATGTCATACTGTATGATCTCACTTCACCACTGTATCACGAAATCTTTATTGCCCTGATTAAAATCTTTATTTTATTATTTATCTTTTTTACTTTAGTCTTTAATATCTTCGCAATAATTTCGCATAAATTTATCCTTTTAGAATAACTAGAAACCGGGCTTTATAATTACAATAGCCATATTTTAACCCCTAACCCCACCCATCCCCACTACATCCATTTTTTAACTCAAATCTTAACCTCAGAATCACCGTTGGACTTAAAATAAAAATTCAACCAAATCTGCAGCAAGGTATCCTTTTATCACCCTTATAATAAAAACTAAATTAAACAATTAGTTACTCTCATCTTTAAAACTAGCAACAACCCAAACACTAATTCTAACCCTAGTCCTACTTTGAAACCTATAACGTCTACAAAATAACATTAATGATAACATTTGTCTATAATGCGTTAAGGCTAAGGAGGCGGAGTTAGAGAAGAACTCGAGGCCTAGCTAGAACCATTTTTAAAAATATGACATCAACAGCCTTCAGGAATCATATATGAACGCCAGAAGTACTGACGCATGATCAGCAGCAGCGAATCTAGACAAATTAGCTTCGTCACGATCACGATGGCTAATTAATTAACACGTCCGCGTTATTAATAAAATATTAATTAGCAACTGTAGGCCTAGTTACTAGTTGATATTCAGGTAGGAAAAGCATTGCGTCAATGCATAGCCAAAAGCAAAGAGATAACAGAATGTTCACTTCTTCTCAGAATTGCCTTAAATCGAATTGCTATAGTAAATAAAATAATTTCTATAAATTTTTAATGAATATTTAATCCTAAGAAAATTAAGAAAGTGTGCAAAAATACAAATTAAATGTCACGACAAATTTGAAGATGTCTTTAATTAAAAGAAAAACGATTCTATAAACATCTTTTAAAGATCTTAATAATTTATCTTTTTCAATAATAATTTAAAACAGAGAAATTGAAACAGAGAAATTTAATTTAGAGACATTTAAAAGAAATAAATACAAAATCAAAAAAATCAAAAACCAATTTTACATAACATTTTTACGTGTCATGCCTGCAAAATGTAATCATTTATGCTGTAAAAAATGACAAAGAAATAACTATCAGTCTATCACCCTTTAACTTTCAAACAAAGACATTTTAAATTCAGAAAATCTAAACGAATTCCTTATTTAACAGTAGAGTCACAAATCTCACACATAGAGAGAATCGTTGCGGCTAATTTGTCGAACTGATAAATGCGGCTGTGCTCAGCAATACAATATGCTCTTGTATAGCGCTAAAAGGGTACTTGGGCGACACATAAGTAACCACAAAGACGCTGATTGCAAATTGTTTCTAAATCTATTCATCATTTACTAGACCTCTATACCTGCTTGGAATTGTAAACAGACATTAATCTATCGGTGTTTCTACTCGTGGTGTAAATTCACCCGGTGTGAAATTTTACTTGGCAAGCGATTGGACATGTGACATTTATGATAATTCCCAAATGACTTGGTATTTTGTCACGGATGAGATTAGGATCCAAAGTAATCAGTAACTGTTATTTCAGTATCAAAAAATGATACAGTTTTTAAATCATTTTTGTATATTTTTTGGAGAAAAAGCGCGACAGATTATTGATTTGACCACCAGCAATTTTCATCGTTGATATTACCCGATAAATGACCCTACCTGGCAAATATCTAATATTATATGAAAATTACCGTGATTTACCTGACAAGTATTGAAACACTGGATCAAGAAAACAATTGAAGAAGTCTTGACATTTATTATAAGAAAAACTTATTTATTATACTGTGTAGGCATATCGGGAATAAAAATGTGTAAAAAATGTGTCAAGAATACTTAAAGATTATTGTAACAACTTTGTTGGTATAAAATTATCAGCAACAAGCAACTAATGAAAGAACTATTTTCAAATCAAGTTTGAAAATTAACAATAAAACCTGTATCCATAAAGATAGTAACAGTTCTAATTTTAGGAAGATATGAAACGATATGTAATTATGTCTAAAACGAGATATAATTATGTCTAAATGTAATATCTTAAATATATTTGGGTATTTATAGCTTTGTAACAAAGTGTTACATGTTAACAATTAACGTTAACTTAGATAACTTAAGAATGAAAGATATAAGCAAAAGATAAACCAAAATAAATAAATGCATCGTCGTGAATAAATACACGATTATAATAAAACAAATACCTCATCAACATAAAAATACATTATCGCTATGAAAACAAACTTAACTTTCATAAAAAGATGCATCATTAGCATAAAAATACATCTTCGTTATGGATAAATACATGGTCGTAACGAAAAATGGTAAAACACATCGTCGTCATGGTAAAACGAATCGTCGTCATGGTAAAACGAATCGTCGTCATGGTAAGACGAATCGTCGTCATGGTAAAACACATCGTCGTCATGGAAAATTACATCGACGTCATGAAAAAATACATCATCGTCATGGTAACATGCCCGACTCGTATCGCCTCAGACTAGCTACATGACGAATGACCAATCATAAATCGATAAAGAAAGACGCGCTCAATAATATTTTCATGCGCTCACTCAATGACAGGGGGAGGGGGAGGAGGAGGGGGGAAGGAAGCGAGAGAATTACCCCGCCCCCCCTCCTCACCCCCCCCCAAGCTGAATTTACTGTCAATCAAATTGTATCTCGCATCGAAATCAGACTAATTTAACCGGACTAATTTTACCAGATTAATTTTACGGACTAATTTCACCGGACTAATTTAACTTGACTAATTTACCAGACTAATTTTATCGGACTCATTTTACCGGACTAATTTCACCCAACTCATTTCAGATGACTAATTTCACCATATAATTTCGGATGACTAATTTTACAGGAATAATTTTAAAAAAAGGAAACACGGGTCCTCAAGAAAAGGAATGGATTAACACATGTATTTATTTAATAATCATGTATTTATTAATCATGTATTTCTATAACCGAAAAAACAAATAAAAAACAAATATGATTCCATCTGTAATTATATTCATGACAAAACTAATATTTACTAAAAATGTGGTACCCCGACAAATCAACCCCAAAAACAATAACGCGACAAATCAGCCCTGTTAATTCATTTAGTAACCATAACTCAAACCAATGATAAACTTAACCCATAATCTAATCCAAACCCTAGGTTTAGTTTAGATTAGTCGAGGTCGATTTGACGGATCACGTAAAACATACAAACATCAATAAATCTAATAGCATGCTGAACATGCAATTTAAAATTGACTATAAAATACACATTAATGAGGCTATCCTTATAAATCTCATAATCCGCAATAAGGTATTCATAATAAGGTAAAAGCTATTTCTCAATCTATTTATTATCAATTTATCAACTTTAAAATGATGTTTTTCTCACAGTAACTTTTTTTCACAGTAATTAAAATACCTAGAAAATACGCGTCCTTACCTATGTACAATATTTCGTTCATGAAGATAATGCAATGCTGAGATAAGTTGTCGAATATAAGGTCTAGACGCGGTCTCACCGAGCTTACACTCTTTTCTGCTTTTGATATAAGCGAGCAGTTCACCTCCCCCTGCGTATTCTGTCACAAGGCAATATAACGTGGTGGCCTGTGGAAAGAGAATAAAAATCTTTTTAATGTAATGAAAAATATTTTTATCATTTTCGACGAAAATTGTTATATTCAATGAAATGTATATATAATGAAAACTTATCGCATCAAATTTGTACATGTGATGTGTGATTCTAGATGCGAAACTAAATCATTAGATGTAGAATATTAATGGTACCCCGACAAATCGGCCCCGAATATATTAACCCGACAAATCGGCCCCGAAAACATTAACCCGACAAATCGGCCAGTCAATTAATTCAATAATCCCTATTCACTAACCAACCCTAAACTTAGCCCTAAACCTTAACTCCAATCTAAACCCTACCACCCAGCCCAATTCTAAAAATTAACAATCCGGGCCGATTTGTCGGGGCCTTTTACCAAAATATATTAAATTAGAAGAATATTTATTGCAGAAAGAACAATATTATATTATAATCAATTTTTAAAGTAAATCACTATTTATTAACAATACCTATAAAAAGGTATACAAATTAACCCTCCTACTACCGCAATTTTTTACATACATCCAATACCATGGGGTCAACGCTGACTCCAGCTTAACACCAGCAATAAAAACTATCCAAAGCTACTTTTTCCCTCCCCCCCTCAACCCACCATCCAACCCCCTCCCCCCTTTCCACCCTTCACTCCCCCCCCTGTAAACTAGATTACATAAGGATTCAATGTATTGACGTGGACTACATAGAGTATGTCGTTCTCTGTAATTTTTCGTTGTTTTCATTCGTTTCGCTTAATAAGATACAAAGTCAACCCGTACTACATAAGCCGGAACGGATCATAATTCCGATTGGATCCGGAACAAATTTCCTCGCTAGAAATGAACAACCGACGGGCGTTTAAATTATTTACCTCTTCACGAGGTAATTATTTCCGGGGAGGGGGAGGGGGCAAGGGGGGGAGGGTAGGAATATCGACTATTTGTGCGGAAGATAGTTTAGATATAATATAGTTTTAAATAGAACGTCGTTGAATATAATTTTGTAAACAAATACTGTTGAATTAAATAGATTAAAATAAATGAACGTATTAATTAATATAATGTATTAATGATACGTAGTTTGAATAGTTAGTTACTCTGTATAGTGTAAAACTAGTATAGTTATACTATAGTACAAATTAGCTGTTTTATTCTATAGCGTAAAATAGAGTTTTTTACCATATATATGGTATAAAATATAGAGTAAAATAATACTATATTGCGGATTTAATTGTTAGAATTAATAGCAAGTAACTAAAGCTA
>JAQIXG010003823.1:0-14004 GCA_034700105.1 Oconnorella tubifera | reverse complement strand
CAAGAGAACTTACAGTTATTTTAATTGCATTAAAATAATTATTTTAATGCAATTAAAATAACTGTAAGTTCTCTTGTTATTATCGATGTAAAAGACGATACCGAGATATTATTTTTAACCATAAGATATTATCTAAATATTAAACATCTAAATGAAACAAAGCAAGGATTTATTACAACTGAAATTTAAATGTTACATCTAGAATAGAAATAAAATCGTACCGAGTTGTTCACGATATGATTCGAGCTGTTTTTCTAACAAGCTCTGTTCTTGCTTCAAAAGAGCCATTTTATTTCCTTCAGTCTAGTAAGTAAAATAAGAAATAAAACAAAAATAATCATGTTCACCCAAACACAAAATCATTCACTTATATGAGAGTTCATTGATAATAATTTTCATGTAAACAAGTTTAAGTATAAACTACTTTAATCGCTTTTAAATATTAATAATTAATAATTAATGATTTAACAGATGCTGTATTTAGCCAAAAATATTGAAATATATATACACGTTTACACATATTATGTTCATATGTGATATTATAAGTTATATTCCTCCAAGTGCAATGATACATCTACAATGCATGTATGCAAAGCGACAAATTTGAATTTTATGAATGCTAATTAGTTAGTTGAACACAAATTAAGATCAATTAAGCAAGCAATGTTTTAAAATCTCGTCAATAAAAATCAGTTATATTAAACAAATACCAAATGAATTTTATTCAAATTTCGTGTGTTAATTTTTTTAAACTATCTGAAAGTAACAAAATATTGCACAATATATTTCGTTATCGTTAATGCAATGCCTGTATGCCTTCATTGCTCTGATGTATTACTTTATAACAACTGTCATTGCTGAAAACTAGAAAATAAATTTAACTATAATAATTACAATATAAATTATAAATGAATTACAATATAAATTTAATCGTAACGGAAAGAAAAACAAGAATAAAAAACATAAAAGAGAATAACGCAAAATTGACCTCCGCTTGTCTACTGACGACTTCAATGGCAGCCATTTTTTTATCCCTCGTGACTCTCATTCCCTCGATGCTAGCCGTACATTCCCCTATTATCGTCCTGCCTTTTTCAATCTTCATTTGTGTTGTAGTCTTTTTATCTGACTAAAAGAAATCTAACCGTATGACTATAGCTAAAATGTAGCTATAATATTGGTTAATAGCTATAAGATTGGTTAATATCTCATAAAAATGTCGAATCTAATAAAATATTAATCAAAGTTATATGAAAAATGTCAAAAGGGATGCAAAGATTTCATTTTAATATCGAATTGATTTTAAAAATTATCCAAAAAAGATCATCTGATTTTGTAGTTAAGAAAAAAGCTCCTTCGCATATAGATTGAAACCGTGGATAAGCCTTTTAAATTTAAACATATATAAATAAAATTAGTAATAATTTATTAAGAATTAATCAAATTAATCATTAAATATAAATCAATAATCGTAAATCAATCAGTCATTGTATTATATAACAATAAAGCACTGACTAATAATGAAAATTTCATAATAAAATAGATCATTTGTATAAATAACGTAGATCACAAACTAATAATGAAAGTTGAGTCTTCAGTCTACTGATGTCTCGTTCAATCTGATCAACTTGACTTTGTTCTCGTTCTTTTAAGACAGTGAGCTGATCTCTTCGCTGTCTTTCCCAGTCTGTCTGTCGTTGTCTTTCTGCCTCCTTACGAGCTGCCTAACAGACAGACACCAGATGGTCTCGGGTTCAAAATCCAATCGGAACAGAAATTTGAATTTCTTTAAAAATGAAGAAATAATGAAAAATAAATAACTGACACTATATTATCCAGGTGTCTTATTAGTATGGCGTTGCATTGTGTGTATAACTGATTAAGCAACCACTTGTGCACCCTTGAGTTGACCAGCCACATTATGTGGTAGTTAAATACACGTTCTCTACAATTTCATTCTGTCAATTGATGTGAATTGAAATAAAGTTGTTAGCGTTATTATATTAATAATAAATTTAAATTATTTTGCCTCTTTCTGATCAGCAGCTTTGCGCTTTTGTTCCTCTTTTTCTGATTCTATTTTCTGTTGTCTTTCTTTTTCCAACCTAATTTTTGTCTCTCTCTCTTTTCTGAAATATAATTAAAACAAAAAATTAAATTTATACAAAAGCGTCTACCGTATTTAACATCATCTGCATTAGAGAACATCAAAATTTAAGTCGTTTTATTAGCTTGTGGAGATGTAATTAGTGCTTGGAACATAAATATTTGAAGTTTCGAATTTAGCTAGATTTCAGTGAATATTTCACAGAAATCTAGACTTAACATAAGTTTTTAAATGCTACATACTGCTTTTAAAAACATAGAGTACAGTACAGTACAGTACAGTACATGGGATTTAAAAACTTGTGTTAAGTTTAAATTTCTATGAAGTATTAATGCTAACAATACTGACTCCACTATAATTGAGCACACCATTTTAGTACATGCCATGACATCATGTATTTTATTACAGCCTCTAAACCTATTTAATTTATTTAATCTAGTATTAAAGAATAAATAATACAATTATTTTAACATAGGCCTACAATGTTTTTTCATCAGGTGGTATAAAACAAAGATAATTATTTGACTATAATTCCTCATGAACGACAATATAAAATTTCACAGAGAAACTGAAATTTTACTGTAATTTCTCAGCTCTATCTCGCTCTGCTTGTTCTTTTAGTAATCTTGCTTCTTCTTCTTTTTTCAAACGTTCCTCTGCCTCTCTTTCTCTCATTCTCTCCATCTCTCGTTTTCCTTTTTCGGCATTAATTCTCTTCAGTTCTTCAGCCTCCTCTGTAAAATTCGTAAAATATAAAAAAAATTAAAACACGAAAATATACCTTTGTAATATTTTAATTTTAATGTAGTTTTCGAAAAAGATTTCTGTATATTGTTTTATTGATTTATAAATTCACTGATATCTGTTGATTGATAATTGAACACAACACTTTAATAAATTTACTGATCACAAAATTCGCTTGATAATCAAAAAATAAACACTGAACTTGTAAAACATTTGTAAATAAAAAGATAAAAGCGGTGAATAAATTCTACTAATCAATGTAGTGCAGCGGGGGAATGCAGCGGCAGTGCTGGGAACTTTTGGGAAAGTTTCCCAAGACATTCTTCAATCTCTTTACTCTCTATCAACTGAATTTTTATTCGCAATACTTAATTTAAATATTGTTTTAACTGTTTTTAGCTGTTTTTGTACTGTCAATAAAAGTTTGAATTAATCAATTTTTAAAAAGAAAGAATCCCAACCAACCGTCTATTTCTTCATCTGAATCATCGCAAGGTGGCGGCAACATTGCAGGGTTTGGCTTAAAATCATCACAAAATGTGTCAGAACCTGTTTGATCTAAACACATGGATAGAAAAATACCTTTATTTCTCAAATAAATACATTAAATGTATTGAGTTATAATGCATTTTTATGTTCATTCGTCTCAGTAAATAAAATATCTATCTAAATGTTTGCATTTAGAAAATTTGTATTTTATTTTCACTTCAAATCTTTAACTTGAAGACCATGTGGCCGGGACTGCTAAAGCTTTTTCCTTATCATTGATAAAAATTGTATAGAGATAACGACTATAATGAACTCTGAATTGAACGCTATCTTTATTCTTCATTATGTGATATAGCCTAATGTAATGTACTAATGTAATGTACTAATGTAATGTACTAATGTATAAAATACTGATGTATTTTATCGGATGTACAAAAAGATACTTTTATTCCTCATATAAATACATTACATGTATTATGTAATGTATTGACGCATATACACACTTGCAACTTTAACAATTAAATATAATTTAACAAAAATTACTTTTAAATTTATAATCTTTGTTAATAAAAAAACTATATTAGCTGTTGTAATTACTTGATAGTAAGCTATTTATTATTATAACAATAAAAACCAAAGTAAATTTTAGATAACAATTATAATGTTACATTAAAAAACTTTTACCACGTGAAACTATAACCCTCTGATTAAATTACTTGCTGAAAGTAATCCTCTTATTTTATAATGTATAAACTTGCCCGCAGTTGATCCAGTGGACCAAGCTGTAGATGAGACTCCATCTAGTGTGTCCCCTTTATTTACGGTGACGTCATCTTTTTGTTTATCATCATCATCTTCGTCTTCATGAAATTCTTTCGTACGATCTTCTTCGAAAGTTCCCCATACAACCTGAATAGAACATCTACATGTTTTATCAAGAAAATATATTTAAAATTTAACAACTAATTCAGCTTTACGATAAAATTAAATACAAATAAAAAAATTAGGATTGAATCAAATAAATAATAAATTTTAAGCATCTTATGACTGACACTGAGAGTTATTAATTAGTAATAAAATATTTTATATTATAGTATTATAGTATAGTATTTATTAACATATTAGTATAGAGTTTTAAATATTCTAGTCTTTTTTAATAAAAAAAGTTAATTAAGTAATAGTTCAGTTTCCCAAGACACTTTTTGATCTTTCGCATTCAATTAACTGAATTTTTATTTTCAATACTTATTAGAAATAATGTATTTTTAATCAGTAAAATTAAGTAATGTAGAATCTATGAAACAGAAATTTCCAACCTTACAAACAATTTCTTCCGGTTCAGATTTCTTCTCAATCTTTTCCCCCTTTCCCTTCCCACTACTCGCCATCATTATTACCGGCTCTGGGAGGTCACCAGGAGGTTGTCCAAAAGGATCATCCAACATCAGTAAATCCACTGATGGCTTAACCTGACTACTCGTCTGGGCAACCGGAGTGACTGGCAACTTTGTCTGCTTGCCAGGGGCTCGATTACGGTAAGAAGGTGGCATGGTATCAGGGGGAAGAGAAGAGGGGATGGGAGCTCCGGATCTGGCAACTTCCACGTAGTACATGGCGATGATGAATTCATCGAGGACAAGTCTGCCGTCGCCATCGATATCGGCTAAATTCCTGCGATTAGATAGTTAGAAATCTTTAGAAACTTTAGAGTTTATCTTTAAAACAATATCAAGCTGATAATCTGAAGAGATATCGAGTTAAATGTGATATTTTTAACATTGAATTGAATCAAAGAAATGAAATCAAAAAATTTTCAACCAGAAAATATTCTCATTATTTGATACTGCAGTCGATGAATAATAATAATTTAACTTAAATTTTTGAATATAAATATAAAAAGATAATTATTTAACATACATATAAAAAATAAATTTTGAACATAAAAGATATAATTTTTAAACATAAATATTAAAAGGAAATATACCAGATGGCAGCAAGTTGCTTATTATTCAACTTTGACTTGGACAGAATTCCTTTGGCCTCAAGTCCAGTCAGGTATCCCCTTTTGCCAGTGTCCGTGTTATTGAATATCGTCTTGTACTTGTTTTGTGTTGATTGGGGTATGGCCCAGATGGCTCCATCTGAGGACACATTTGGTGGGCTCGCAGCCACGTGTGGGCTAGACTCTCTGGGTGGGCTTGACGCTCTGGGTGGGCTAGCTACAGTGGGTGGGCTAGCTACAGTGGGTGGGCTGACAGCTGGCGGTGGATTCACAGTGGGTGGGCTAGCCACTATACCACGTGGTCTTATATAAATAAAAATAAAGACTGTTATATAATTACATTTAGTTTTAATTCAATAATGCTAAAATTATAAAAATTCATTAAAAATGATTTTAAACTCATTGACATGTTAAAATTAAATGTCTGATTAGATGACTGTGTCATCAACACATAGAAATTATTGACTGATGGTGCAAAAACTAAATAACGTAATTCTCAGCTTCATTATTTATTTAATTAATTAAATAATTCTTTCCTAATCACTACTACGGGTAACAAAACACGTTTAAAATGTTCATTATGTAATATCTTTTTTTCAGTTTGCGTCAAAAGTGAAAATATACATCAGACTTTAGTTTAAATTCAAAAAATTGATTATTCATATAATGTACGAGATCTATTAATAGATCTCAAATGCTATTGGTCGCTCACCTAGGATGTGAGGGAGACGCTATTGGTGAGGCTAAACCAATGGGAGACTTCGATCTATCAGTAGTCAGACCAACTGGTAGGCTAGCGGGAACAGCTGCTGGCTGGCTAGCAGCTGGTGCGCTGGTAGCTGCTGGCTGGCTAGCAGCTGGGCTTGTTGGGGTTGCAGATCGCACTGGTGTTGTTGATTCAGCTAAGGGAGAAGATACAATGAAAGAAAGTTTAGTTTAAAAACTGATAAAATGTGTGAAATTACATTATAACAGAATAATGCAAAAATACACTGAAAATAATAGTCTTTCTTGAATCAACTCAGACCCAGATCAAAAAAAAATATTTAAGATTTTACTAATGATAATGAACACATAAATTGTCATTTTTCACTCCTTTTGTTATATATCTAAAAACTTTAAAAGTGTAAAACAACAGAAAAAATTTAAATAATAAAGAGCTTTTATTATTTTTATACGTTTATTTTCAATCTAATTTTACCAATATACTCTATACGTATAATCTTTAGATTGAAAATGCTAAGACCTGCAATTGTGGGCGGAGACTTGGACTTGACAGACAGCGAGGGATCCACCTTAAGACTTGCCGGTAAAGTTTTTGGCAAGTCAATTTTTTGTATTTTTTTGCGAATGAGATGAATAGTTATGGAAAATTCCAGACGATCCAGTTTTCCATCACCGTTGATATCAGCCAAACCCCTGAGAAGGAATATTTTTATTTAATTTATTTATTCTTATTTAAATTTCTTTATTAAACAAATACTAAGGTTTTAAGTGTTGGTATACTCTTAGATACTAGAAATCTTCACAAAGCGAAGATTTTTAATTTGAATGGATAGGGAACGAATAATCAATCGATGTAATTTTAATCAATTCAAGTTTAGACAATTTTAAACTAGATCAGAAGATCTTGATAAATCAGTCGAAATTAAACCATGTAGTAAATATTAACCTCAAAGATTGCCATATTATATGAACTACGTTGAGTTTCCCATATTATAATGTTAATTTAAATACTTTACTAAAGATGCCGAAAATTGTATTGTTAAAATTATCATTTAGTTTGATTTACAATATGCAATATTTTGAATATGCATATCTTACTAGGTGCACAGACATTTAAGTCAAATTATTCCAATTTATGCATTGTAAAATTTTACTTTGCTTTTATTATAGCTCGCTTTCTTATTATATTTTATTTCGAATACTTTTGGGAAAATAAAAAATCTGTATTACCATATTTGACCTAAAACTGCTTTAGGTAGCTGCGATTTCATCAACAGTGGTTTAACCTGATCTCCTGCAAAATATACAAAAACCAACAAATTTAAATTGACAGACTATAGTTTATTTTCTCTTTCTACGATTTAAATAATAAGCTTATATCAATCTAAACAATTACATAATAGAGAAAATAATATATGATACCATTATCAAAACAAATAATACACAAAGTAATAGTAGTACATACACTTATTATTATTCAGTTCGTTAACTATGTACAAGCAAAGTTTATATCTACGGTAAATCAAAGCTGCTAACCAGATATAAATCCATTGACTGGTTTCAGTTGATCAAACTGAGCGTCATGTTTCGCTCTTTCTTCAGGCGTGATCACCCAGTGACTAGCGTCTATAGAAACAATAATTTTTCTGATTTATAATTTACAAGCATAATATGTTTAAAATAGAATCAAATGTGGTTAATACTAACTTTTTTATAAAATAAAGTTAGTATAAGCAACTTAATTTAGGCTTTTAAGTCTGTTTGGAATAGCAGTTCACACACAGTAATAACTGTTTAGTTAGTTATTATAAGGAGAAATTTTTTAAAAAATCATTTACGATCGAGTACAGCGCTATATAAGTATAGTGTAAATAGTATAGTGTACTAACAATCAATTTATATATTAAATTTCTACATTTATATTTCAATTTAATTTATATATTTAAATGTAGCAATTTATATTTTTGATCGGCCTGTGTTATAATAATGTAATACGATTGTATACTTAATTAGCTTAATAAAGCTATTATAGTATAAAAGTTTAATCTTATTTTGTTCGTAAAGAAAACTTAGAGCAAGTTTTACGTCTAATTATGAAAAATCATTAAATTACTGGCACTTTATGGTTTGGTTGATAGTACTAACCTATTTAACCTATTTATGTGATTATTATAAGCCCGAGAGAATTTCTTAACAAGAAGTTTTCGTTTAGAAAAAAACTGCAATAAAATTTAAACACAAAATGCGTTTGATTAATTAATTTCAATAACTTGATGATAAATACATACCGCTCGCTGACGCCATTCGTTTAATATAGAATTTAAAATCTTTATAATTGTATTAATAAAAATTATTACACAATCTTCATTACTCTATTTTAAGTCATAACTAGAAATTTGATCATTGACTCTACAATATATAAATGAAAAAATATAACTGTAATTCTAGTTAATATCGTTAATCCTATCCAAGATATTATAATAATGTAATCACTCGACCTTACCGCAGCTCTGGCACTGCTTATAGATTCCGAGCACTTGCTACAGCGACAGAGAAAGTCTTGGAGTCGGCACATTCAGCGACAGCAGCAAGCTGCTTGAGTCGCAAAAACAGCTAAAATTTTCGCAGCAAAAATACAGCAGATTAAAAGCCAATCGCTGTAAAACCTATTTGAGACTATAGCTGCTTGTAAATATTCAAAATGCTGCCAAAAAATCGATATCGTTTGTTCTCAGTCGAGTTTTAATTATAAAGCCTTATCGACTAATTTTATTATTGAGTGTATTTAAAAATTATTATCACAACTTAATTGTTTAAATATTAAGCATAAATAAGCAATTTAAAAACAAAAAATAAACAAAATAATCAACAAGACATTTCGCAGAAGTAATCGGATACATTTTATTACTTTATTTCATTATCGAGTTTCATAATTAAATCATATTAATTTAATTATGCAATAAACTTAAACGAGAATATATGAAATTTAATTCTTTTAAAACCGCCACCATAAAGGATAAATGTCTCCAGTGTGTTTTTAATATTTTAAATTACAGAAATTTACAATTGATCCTTCTTTAATAGGCTGTTGACTTTGAATCCAATTTGAGTCGATTACCTTCATCTAAATGTATTCATTGACTGCTGTCACTTGGCTGATACTCCGCATTTGCATTCTAGATTTATTTTCACACTGTGTATCATCTATGTGTTTGGATGTTGTTGAAAGCTTATTTACTGAATCAGGGTGCCGTCCTGGCGAAAATGCCTGCGATGATACTGAGCTGCGAAACTATTGTCACTTGGATCGTAGTCTGGTATATCAACTAGATTCTCACCATCATCACAAAGAACGAGAGCGATCTGAAGAGACGATGTCACCACAAGCACGGTGAAGATGATTGTCAACAGTTTCATGCTGAAACTAAATTATAAGCAAGTCAGCAATAACGTTATCATAGAGATATTGCTGTACATTAAGTTTCAATTAACACCAGCAGCTTAAGTAGTAAATTTAACTTCAAACATGAAAAGAGAAAATATTATATATAGTTTCATTCGAAATTAATCATGAAGATAATTATGATGATGATTATGATGATAATGATGACAGTGACGAAAATGATAACTACACGGGTTTCAGCTGCATACAATTAGTACTACTTTTGATTCAATTAACTATTTTAGTTTTAACTTCATCTGAAACCCAAAGAAATTGCACAACTGAAGAATAATTTCATTCGATATATTTGGCAACTTTTGAATACCTACAAAAAGTTTTCTTATTTATTATTAATTTAAGTTACAGCTCATAGCATAACATGTAAATAGAATATAATCCAAATGAATTAAGAAAAAATTAATGATGAAAGGGTGAATAAAAAAGTGAAGCTTAAATGTAAACCTTTACAAATATGTTCAGACACAGTGTTCAAGAATTTATTTTAAAAGAAATAACATTTTTTCTACCTTAGAATTAGAGTTAAAGCAACGTTCAAAAAGGTTAAATGCGATACTTATATACAGTAGTTTAAAAAATTTAAATTATTACGAACAGAGAAATTTGATCAATTAATTACTGTTTTCAAAATAAAATTGAGCAAACCTTGTTCTAGATTCCTTTAGTAGAAAAATGTGAAATATTGCAAACCAGCTTGACTATAATAGTGCATCATTTAATTACCTTCCTTTTATTTATGACTGACTCGGCTAACAATGACGTCAGAATGAATATCGCACTCTGTAGCTGGTACACTGTGATTGATTACAATCAGATTATCATTGATTAGAGTGCGCTTAAAATTATGTATCACCTCATAATCATTAATTAATGTACTGACATATTTCGGTGCAAAAAATTGTTGTGATATCAAGAAGTTTGAACGTGGGAATCATAATAAGGATCCCTAATTCTACAAAACTTTAAATGTTTTCTGCATCCTTCAGTAATTTGGTTACACAGGTGACGTTTATTTTAAAACGTGCAAGACTTCAAGAAATCTAAACGATTTGAATATTTAAGTTTTAGACTTTGCCGATTTTAGATTTAGTCGTTATTATACAGTTGCGTGTTAAATTATTACTGAAATTATTAAACTGTTTGTTATAGTTTAACAGTGATTGTTTCACTAGGAAACATTGTTTAAGTCATTGAATCGATGAAATCTCTTGTCAAATTTTATCAACTTTTTATGCTCAAAAAACTTCAATAAACTAATGACTGGTATTTGTTCGTACTAAGCAAGTACTGAATTCTATTAATTTATAAAGTATGTCTATTTTACGTCTAATATTCTATTCCGTGAATTAAAAAAAAATTGTGCTTAATATTATAAGCTACAATTGTCAATCTAAAATAAAGCTGTGATGCTGAATTATTCGTATTTGGATAAATTATTCAATTCTTCTGTACGTATCATCAGTGCATAGGATTCATTTATTTATTTACAAAATTCATTGACTCAACTTTATTGAAACGACATGGAGTTTTAGTTGCACTTATTGAAAAAATTGATAAATTTGTATTGACTTCATTTTGCACCAGATGTGCCAGTCATTCTAGATGAGTGATGTTGCGATACTGCTGAACTTATCCTGCGAATTAAATTACAAGTCTGAATGTTTGTAAATCTGTAACGTAAACTCAGTAATTGTCGTTTCCTTTGTTTGTATATTATCATTACAATATGATATATAATACAAATTATTAATATTGTTTTTGTTGCATTATATTATTGTATTATATTATAATCGCATTATAATGGAGAAGCTGAATTTAAATATGTATATGACATATCTTTTATACGTCAAATTCATGGTTAAAACAATTCGCTTATAATTCTGAATCTCACTTTCTGGGAACTATTATAGAAATAGATACCGAAATATGAAACAATAATGTAATGTTTCTTTAATATTCTTTTTCTATCACGTTACAAACCCTTGAAAATTTCGTTAACAAACTTAAAGAAATTTCAATTAAAAATTATCGTTTCTTAAAAACATCCCATTTCTTAAAGTTTAATTTGAACTATAAAATATAGCAAAAATGTATTTGAACTGATTTTTGGAAACTAACTTATAACTTACAATGATTCATTTCTGACTTATTTAACATAAATTATATTTGATATATTTTAAAGTTGACATTAATTATTCGCAATTTCTATTCATCTGCTTGAATTTTTTTACGCATTAGTGCGATTGAATTGTGTTAAAGTGTTTCAGTAATTTTGTTGACTCTTCCATGCATATCCTACGCTTTTGTGTATAGGCCTACATTACGACGAACTTATAAAAAATATAATTGAAAATAAATATATATAAAAGTATACATTTGCATAAAAGTAAACAAACAGATAAACTTGCAATCTAGCAAATATCAGCATTGCCACTAATTTGACTTATAGTGCGAAGTAAAATATTATCTGATGATACGAGATCATAAAAAAGGCATATATTCCTTAAGGAATAATATATATAAAATGTCTCACAACCAGTTAAACGTTGACATTCTTTTACAACTTCCTTATCAAATGTATAGAAAATTTTCTCGAAGGGTCAAAAGCAAAGATGCTCTGATATATTTATATCAGTTTTTGTAGAAAGTAGTGTTTCTAATGTATTAATTGTCCTGATATATAGTTACATTCATGCAATTTATAATTGTGCTTAAGATTACATTTTCAAAAGTATAAAATTTACATATTTTATAAAGATTAAATGTAATCTTTACTAGATTACATTGAATTTGACACTACACGTAATATAAACACCAGAATATTTTCGCTCGTTTGACCAATCAATTTACTACTTAAATATTGCGTGATTTGTACAAAAGGTGTCGGATCTATTATATATATCGTTATATATATTAACTTGATCAATATCAATTTAATATAGGCCTACAGACAGGAGTGTAGTCCTAAAAAATAAGTGGGGGAACGCCTGGATCAGTAGTGTAAGGCAAAATCTTGCTGGAATTTTTGCATGTTTTTGCGCATTGTTTTAAAACTGTCGCATGAACAATAAAATTATTATAGTAAATTGAAAATGCAGTTTTGTCAGATACAGAAACTATTGTGAAATAATTACAAACGATTACAGACAGAGAAACACTCAGAGAACAAATATATAGGCCCAAACTGATAATGTTTTAAACACAACTATACCATCATAGATGGCCGGGCCTCTAGGGGCATGTGCCTCCATAACCCCCTGTGGCTACGCCTATGCTGGAACTAAAACTAAACGAAAGTATTCAAACATAGTTTACATACATGTACAGGCCTAATGCTAAAGTACAGTGACTACAGTCAGAGAAATTGCCACAACGATCTTTATAACTATAGTCTTGTCCTTTAATGAAACCACTCGTGTTTGTGTGTCCGTGGCAGACTGATGTTTTCGCAGCCACGTTTTCGCATACATGGTTGGATTCCAGGACCTCAGTGGAGGACCATGCAACTTAAACATCAGCGACGACAAGTGAGAAACATACTGCGACACTGTGAAGTGTCAACGTGCTGATCCGATTTTTACATGGATTTGAGTAAAATAGTAGGGGGAACAGCGTTCCCTCCCTGGAAAAAAGTGGGGGAACGGCGTTCCCCCGCGTTCCCGCCCCACTACACCTCTGCCTACAGAAATAATTAATAACTTTAAATTATAGTAATTCTGTACCAAGCACTACTGTCTCTTATAGACCTATCGTTACTAATGACAATTTTGATGCAATAATTTTTGACTTCATTATTATAAAGTAAAAATTTGAAATGGGCTATATATCTTTATAAATCAGAATGATGCATTGCAACAGTCATTACATGTCGTCTGTTTACTAGGGCATAAAAAATTTATGCCCCCTAACAAATTTTTATGTAGGACAAAAACGTATTCATATTTTTTGAATAAAAAGGCCTACTTAAACAGAATAATACAGAAGAAGTTTTGTCGTCGTCACTTTGATAACATTTTGGCGACATTATCCGTGCTGTTTTTTAACAGTGTCAGCGGCGAAAAAGGTAATTTCATGTCAGATACTTTTTAAATATAATATTTTTTAAATTATGTTTCTAATTTTAAGTTTACTACACTCAAAATCTACATTAACATATCCATTTAGAGATGAAGCATGAATCGTTGGCTTCACTTTGAGAAACATTAAAAGTTTTACGACAGAAAAATATTTATCTAGCAATATTTACTAAAAATATTTATTTCGTAACTTTTGCAGTCTTCCTTATAATAATTTCTTTATAATAATTAACATAATAGTAATAATAATAAAAAATAATCTTATAATAATAAATTTAAACAATGAATGTAATTTTAACATCCCTGGCACTAATCCTTAACATCGACTTATCTCCCTCAATATGGTCACAAGCCTGCCTCCCTCTAAGATGTTGTGGGATTGGAGTCCGCAGTGCGCAAC
>JAQIXG010003822.1:0-14005 GCA_034700105.1 Oconnorella tubifera | reverse complement strand
TCTCTCTAGCAATTAACTCTATCTATAATTGTTCTTGAGCTTAACGACCAGTGGTCGAATTAATCCCTAGGTGAAAACAGTCAAATGTGGTAACATGTCAAAAATGACATAGGCCCTATACATATTTTATAAGATTATAATATGATTAATATAATCGAATTATATTCCATGATTTTAAACTTTTAAGTTTCTAACTTTCTTATTTGAAGTCGTAGAGAGACGTATGACATTTCTATTTGACTTATTTTTTGATGCTCTTTTAAATAGAAATAATTTTATGAGGCTGTCCCTTCTGGCCCTCAGGGATCTCAGGGAGCCCTTCAGTCCATTAAAATTTTACAGAGAACTGCACGTGTGAACGAAATAATACTTTCTGTAAGATCAAAGAAAAGCCGCAGTGTCCATTATATAGTTAACTTAGTCCGCGACGTCATTATGTTGAGAATATTATATTAATGAGAAATGTCAGTTAAATGCAACTCGGGGGTGGGGGTCGAGTACTCCCTTATTTTTTTACAATGAAAACCAATTAAACTGTTTCAGTTTTTGAGCATTATCAGTGGAGTAGGCAAGGGGAGAGGGGGGAGGGTTGTGGGAGTTATTACCCCACACCGGCGGTAATTTTTTAAAAATAATTTTAGGTGTGAATATAGCCTTAAGAACGTACAAACATTATTATTATTTTTATTAAATATCAAAAAATCTTTGAAAGCTATTGTGAATGCTGGCTACGCCACTGAGCGTTTTTAACAAATTATATCATAGATATTTTCAGAAAATATCATATATAAAGTATATGTAGAAATTAATATTATTATACATTGTATTGAGAAAAAATATTTTAGATAGCCCGCACACAAATATACCCCGCAGGGGGGGTGCGGGGTATGCAAAATCTTGTATAACCCGCTGGTTATATTCGTGAAAATACGATAGTCTGATATTAGTCCTATTTTTGTCTCATATTAGTCTCATATTAGTCTTATATTAGTCAGATATTAGTCTAATACTAGAATGATATTAGTCTGATATTAGTCTTATAGTAGTCTTGTATTAGTCTGATACTGATATAATATTAGTCTTTTATTAGTTTGATATTAGTCTGGCATTAGACTGATATTAGT
Source organism: Oconnorella tubifera (assembly GCA_034700105.1). Taxonomy (NCBI): domain Eukaryota; kingdom Metazoa; phylum Annelida; class Clitellata; order Enchytraeida; family Enchytraeidae; genus Oconnorella; species Oconnorella tubifera. The sequence goes on along the minus strand of JAQIXG010003822.1, from coordinate 12,881 downwards.
CTGATATTAGTCTTATATTGATCTAATATTAGTCTGATAATAGTCTCATAGTATTCTCATACTAATCTAATATTAGTCTGAAATTAGTCTAATATTAGTCTTATATTAGTCTACCATAAGTCTGATATTAGTCTTACATTAGTCCGATATTAGTTTAATATTAGTCTTATATTAGTGTCATATTAGTCAGACATTGGTCTAATATTATTCTGATATCAGTTTGATATTAGTCTGATATTAGTCTGAAATTAGTAATCAAATTTGATTTTAAAGTTTCAAAACTTAAGAAAAACTGACTTACTCTTCATCGTCATCACACGCCTTGTTAAGGTCCCTAGTGAAGTGCTCGTAAATCGTCGTGGCACCCAGGCCTTCCTTTAAGAAGCAACTCTTATCCACCAGATCTATTACGATGTCATCAGCAACATCATCATCGTCATCAGAAACTGACTAGAACGTTACATAATCCAAGTTTTCATTACCACAACATTATCATTTGATAAAGAAAATCTAATTTTATCTTAGATTCTGGTTAAAATGCGCAAGGTGCACGGTAATTGCAGCCATTTCATTGGACCATGACATTATCAAATTATAATAAAGCTACTTTAGTAAAATGTTAAGCATTTAACGCAATTTTAAGCAACCTGTACTTATGTTTAGAATCTGTACATTTGTTTAGAACCTGTACATGTACAGAGAACCTGTACATACGTTTAGAATCTGTACATATGCATAGAATTTGTCCATACTATATGGACAGATATAATATATACAGATGTAACTTGACAAATTAGATCCAAACATAATACCCTTACAAACTGATCCAATCAATTCATTAGTAACTATAGCCATAACTCAAATCAACCCTAAACTTAACCAAAATTCGAAATCCTCACCCTAACTCCAAATCCAACCCTATGAACCAAAACTAAAGGCCAATTTGTCGGTGTCTATTTGATGGGATAAAAATTTATCCCGACAAATTGGCCTTATACAAAAAAAGCTACCTTAATAATAGCGATGAGTTGCTTGTCTACAAACACTTGCTTCATTTGCATAGTTAATTCGGACGCTGTGATTGGCTCCTGTGGGCTCTGCACGCTGTCCAATAGGCATCTACGACACTGAGCGGGCAGAGAGAGATGCAAGGGAGGGATTACTCTCAGTCTAAGTTATCAAATAATGCAATAAACAACCATGATTTATACACACATTGTATTTTAACATAGTTTTACAGTAAATCTATGTTACAATATAATGTAGAAGGGTGAAAAAATTGAAACATATGATCAAAAAAAATTTTAACATTATTTCTCATAATCTTTTTTTGTTTGTTTTTTATCTGGGGGAGGGGAAAAAATTCTTTGCATACAGTGCCAAAAAATGAGAAAACAATTTATCCGAGAAGTCAGTTCATAAAAAAGAAGAAAAATCTAAGGTGGAAATAGATAAGTTTTAAGCTGAGAATGAAAGAAATGAAACGAAGTAGAGGAACGTAAGCTAAGAGGTAAACCATTCCAGACAGTGGGAGCAGCAAAGGAAAAGGATCATTGAACATGATGATGACTAAATATTATGATTATGATTAAGACAATCATTATGATAATGATGATAGTAATGATGATGATGATTAAAAAAAATGATGACAACTATGATGATGAAGATGATCAAAATGACAACGATGATGATAATAATGATGATAATGATGATGATGATGAAAAAGACGATGATGTATGATAAGAATCGCTTACAGTGATTGATGGACATATTCAAATGATCCGTAGTCAATAAATCTCACGCCAGCAAAGATCGTCTTATCATCATTATTATCATTATCATCATCATTATCATTATCATCACTATCATTCTTGTTGACATCATCATCAGTAGTCTTGACATCAATGATCTGAGCACGATACCAACAAAGATCTGAACTGTACTGTGCAATGCACTCCACTCCTGTCAATCAATCAATCAATCTATCTGTCAATCTGCCCGTCGTCAGTCCATCTGTGAATCTGTCCGTCAGTCTGTCCATCTGTCAGGCAATTACTTAGTCTCAGTTATCCATTAATGTCTGTATGTATGTGTACGTACATAAGTACTTACATATGTAAGTACATATACATACGTACATACATACGTACATACATACGTACTTACGTATGCATGTACGTATGTATATACATACATACGTACGGACATACATATGTACATAACTACGTATGTATATTTTTATATATATCTACATACGTACATATGTACATACGTGCATATGCATGTATGTATGTACTTATGTATATACGTATGAATATATGTAAAGAAACATTTCATAATGTTAAAAGGCAGAGAAACTAATTACAATATAAAAAATTTAGAAAATATTTAATATAAAAACCTGGCTTAATATCACAGCTAGGAAGCAGCTGGTAAGTTTCAGCACAGCTGGCATAGACCTGATTGATCTCAAGCAGCTGCTCTAGCTGTCTGTCTAGCTGCTGCAGCTGTCCGTCGCGTTCAATAAGCTGTCTATCAGCAGTGCTGTCCATTTTTATGTGTTGAATGTAGACCTTTGGAGAAATAAAAAATGTATAATGCCCTAAATGTGTAAGTTAAATTTAGAATTTGTATTGTCTGTATGTATGGATATATGGACATATGGATGCATGGATGTATGAATAAATAGATTCATAGATGTATAGATATAAGGATGTATGGATGTATGAAAGGAATAATGCAATTATGGATGTATGGGTGCATGGATGAATGGATGGATGGATGTATGTATGTAAGTATGTACCTATGTCCTCATGCAGGTATGTATGTATGTACGAATGTATGTGGGTATGCAACCATACATCCATACAATGTATGCGTGTATGTATGTATGCGTACATGCATGCATGCATGCATCCATGTATGTATGAATGTATGCACGTCAATTTAGGTGTCTTACTAAACAGTGCAGCAATTTTTGAAAAAGCCATCTAACCATGATTTAACCCTAAACCTGTCGCATCTGAGTCCAACTCTCTAATCACTTATAATGAGCCCTAATGATATATACTTACAATGTTAGGAGCATCGACTTGTGTAACTTGTACGTACATGACATCGTTCATTGACGGAAGTGTCATTGTTCTGTAGGCACTTTTTATCTGGATAATATGTAAATGTAACGTTTAATTGCCTTGTTGCTTTATGAGGCATTAAGAAACTAAGTCTATTTTATTGCTGACTAAGTTTCAAACTAGTCTTTTAAACTTAAAATTAGCAAAATTAATTGTTTACAATAAAAAAATTTGCCCTCAAGTGATTTGAACAAGCAACCTTTCGATCTCAAGTCTGACGCACTACCGCTAATCCACGCAGTACTGTTGTGCTCGTTTGAAACTTTTATCGATTTCTTTGCTCATTGTGCATAGGGTACGTGTTAGCAAGAGAGCTCTAGATAATTATACATTAAGATATCATTTGTTGTCAAATTTGCCGTGTGCGTGGTGATAACTATAGATCTGGGACCCGACTTTTAAACACTTCCCCTTCTTATCATAAAAAGATAAGATTTATAATATAAAAAAGACATTTCCCCAATGTCAATTCATAACATTGTCTAAACAAAACTTACAAGAAGAACTTATGAAAGATTTAATAAAATCTTTACTTTTATCATGATTCATCTAATTTACACCTTTATGCAATGCATTTCACGCCTAAAAATTTCCAGTCAAAAATTTCACACGTTATGTTTGTGAACCATTTATGTCGGGTTATGTCGGGTAGCCTGTTTAACTGCTAAAGTAATTTTATCAATATACTGGTTAAAATGTGCAAGACCCTTGGTAATTAAAGCTAATACATTGGACTATTGCGTCAGCTAGTTATAAAGACATCATGCTACTAAAACATAAAATTCTACAAATATGAATGATGTCTCATTCGGTTCAGCATCGCCTCACCAAGCCGTCGCAAATAAAAACGAAACTTAGGCAGCAATCATTCACCTGCGCAGCAGAGAAGATCTGGAATGGTCTGCAGCCCGAGTGTCTCAAAATCATCCAAGAAACTCGTCACTTTAAAGATAAGTTAAAAATTCACTTATTTTCCTTATCTTTAAGGTTTCGTCCGTACTCAGTCTGTACTCAGACTTTAGTCTGTTCTCATCCCGCACCTCGGAATTGTCAGTTTCCTTACAACGCACGGTGCGTTATTAGTACGGAATACGAATAAAAGCATCGTTTAATTTAACCCAATTCTAACGAATAATATGTATTGATTCTACACATATGTACGCTTCGTGGAACCAAAATAAGTCATAATTCTATCATCATAAGTGGATTATTTTTCATTTTATTTTACTTATTTGTAAAAGTTTTACATAAGTCTCCTTAATTAAGTATTTTTTACTAATACCAAAGAGTATTTCTGCATTTCCAATTTTTTCTGATGCATTTCTGAGTATTTCTGCATTTCTGCATTGAGTATTTTTTTTGATACTAACCTGTCTTTCCTGCTGCATGATGCTCTCCGTGACAAGATTAGAAAAACCAGAAGAAGTCACCCTCTGTACACTTTCTTGCAGTACACCTTGTATGGATCCTTCAGTTGCAACGGAAGCGTACCCCTTGTCACACAGAACTGTCCCGAGATCGCAATCATTAGATAGAGTGAGGTTGACCTCTAGGTGAACTCCGGGGTGAATTGACTAAAGAGCGCAGCAAGAAAAGAGAGATAAGATATTTCAAGATCAGGAAAAAGTACAATAAGAACATTTTGTAAATTTAAGTTTAATGTCCGGATTAGAGTATTATATGAACGATGTCTCAGACGTAGCTGTCAATTTAAGTGTCTTACTAAAGGGTGCAGCGAGTTAAATTTAACGTCTGGATTATTGAATTATATAAAAGATGTCTCAAATGTAGCTGTCATTTAAAAGAGTGCAGAAAGTTAGAAAAATAGTGAGCTATCCGAGATTCGAACAAGAACCCATTACATCCGAGCCCAGCACTCTATCCACTTCTCTAACGAGACTTGAATCCGACTTTGAACTTTTGTAAATATCAAACTTTAGCTGATTTCTGTTCACAAAAAAAGTCCATCAATGATAAAATAATTGACTGAATTGATTCCACTCACCTTGATATGAATAATGCAGACTTTTTCACTGGTCAGTCTCTTGACCAACTTGATCCCTTTAGGAGTAAAACGATCCGGTAACTGTAGAAAGACAATGTTCAGAAATGCGCATAACAAATGACAGTCAGGAATATAAAAGACTCAAACTTTACGAAAGTTTATGTAAAGTTTTAATGTTTTATAAAAAAAATAAGATAGCTAGTTAAATGTAAAACCTTTTTTCATTACATTAAGTTTTACATCAGCCCTAAATATGCAGCTTATTTACAGTCAATCTATTCGTTAATGTCACAATAATTTCCTTAATTTCATTTTCCTTTAAACATCCATTGCAATCTTCTCTTAAAGTACTGTTACTCATTTTTGTTCAACTTAATTGACAATTGCAGCAATCAGATGGCGTGTAAATGTTGACATTATAATTACAAACAGTTAGATAAATACATTCCAAGTTAGACCTCAATGAAGATAATCATTAGACTAATGTATGCTTCCTGGGAGCGTACATATGTACAGAATCCATATATATGTACAGATTCATTAAAATTTGGTTAAATCACACAATGATTTTGTTTTAGTAACATGATATCATTATAAGCAGTTGACTCTATAGTCCAATCAATTAGCTGTAATTGCCAAAGGTCTTGCACATTTTAACCGGTATAGAGATAAAATTAGTTTTGCAGTTAAACAGGCTTCATGAAATCCTATATAGATATACAGACCAGTTTAAGGCCATGCAATGTGCAAGTATAACAAAGCACAGGTTGAAGAAAGAACTCCGGTGCCACAGAACGTAAGCAATCCTTGGAGACTATTTCACTGTTACCATAGTCTATGTAGACAACCTAGCACAGCAGCAAAAGCAGCTCCTACTAATAAAGTGAAAGACCGGCACATTAGAATCTGGTTCAAATTTGCGTCCCTATCACGTTTAGTATTTTAATAACTATATGAACCCTTTACTAAGAAGCGTAATTCAACGGTTATCAGGGTCTCTTAACTTGGACTCTATCACTTGTTGCACCCTTTAGTAAGACGCTTAATTCAACAGCTATCAGTCTCTGTACTTGGACTCATCACTTGTTGCACCATTTACAAAGACGCTTAATTCAACACTATCAGAGTCTCTGTACTTGGACTCTATATCACTTGCTGCACCCTTTAGTAAGATGTTTTAATTCAACAGCTATCAGAGTTTCTGTACTTGGACTCTATCACTTTAAATAACAGCTACATTTGAGACATCTTTTATATAATTCAATAATCCAGACGTTAAACTTAACTGGCTGAACCCTTTAGTAAGACGCTTAATTCAACAGCTATCAGAGTTTCTGTACTTGAACTCATCACTTGTTGCACCCTTTAGTAAGACGCTTAATTCAACAGCTATCAGAGTCTCTGTACATGGACTCTATCACTTGCTGCACCCTTTAGTAAGACTCTTACTTCAACAACTAAACTCTGTAGACTTTACACTAAATCAAGACCACACTGGCTAAACCAATTAGAAAAGGTATCGAAAAATATCAAGTTAAACAAACTGAGTATCAAAAGACCAAGTTAAAAATACCAAGTATCAGAATATCATCTCTAACCTCAATGCCACTCTCAGCGAACCCCACAACGCGTGCCCTATGGAACTTGCCATCCTCCGCAAATCTAGCGACCACTGGCTGACCTATCTTCCAGACTGTGCTGCGTTCAGGACTGGTGCAAGCGTAATGATTATGTAAGCGCTCCATAGCCAAGTCAACCTTCATCAGCTCTGTGCAGAGATTTAAATATTCAACAAACATAAATAATTTCAGCACGTTCATATATAAATAAGTTTAACACATTCATACACAAAGAAATTCAACACACTAAAATACAAACATATTCAATATATTCGCAATAGAAACACATTTATATACAAGCAATTTTAACACATTCATATACAGACACAGTCATATACAAGCGCACTTAACACATTCAAATAGAAACATATTCATATACAAACACTATCATATACAAATAAGGTTAACACATTCATATACAAATAAGTACCCAAAGAAACTAAAAGATTTGTTACAAGTATTTTCTATGTTTAATATAAAGAAGAGACGCACCGTCCCTGTCCTGACATTCATGCACAGAGAACCTCCCAGTTGTCTCATCAAAGTGGGTCACCATCACCTTCATTACCTCCCCACGGGGCACCGGGGGAGGCAGGTATTCTCTGACCGGGGGCTTTGACCTAGCTGACCTACCCTGGGGCTCTCCAAAGGGTGTAGGGGACATGATCAAGGATTCAGGGGATCCTTCCTGGGACTGAGGGCGCATACCTACGGGTGGCATGGTGTGGGGTGTGGAGAAGAGAGGGCGGAGCGGAGCAGGAGAGCCAAGAAGGGATGAAGGAGGGAGTTTGATTGCAGTGGATACGCTGTTAGAGCTGATGGAAGATTGAGATGATGATGATGATGTGGCCCTTTGGTCTGATAAACTTTTGTGTAAAAATAAAATAAATATGCAATATATTGTCTTCTATGAATATATTGCCATAGAAAACATTCCACATATTATAACAAAAATACATTCAAACAAGAAAAGTAACACAATAACAAACAAAAAAACAAATAAAATAAAAAGTATCAATCAAGGTTAAGTAAGGATATGTTTAATATCTGGATTATCGTATTATATGAACGGCATAGCAGTCAATTTAAGCGTCTTACTAAAGAGTGCTGCCAGTTAGAGAAAATACTGAGCTATCCGGGATTCAAACCTGGACCTATCAATTTCGAATCCAGCTCTCCAACCACTTCACTAACGGGCCTTGACAATTCTAAGATCATTACTTACTGATGCAGAGTGGACATCGCAGCTCCTCGCTCTATGAGCGTCATTGCAAGGCTACGATAGATCACTCTGTCTACACTCAACGCAGTGCCTCTAAGATGTTCTGCAAATACGAGGTCCACAGCGAGTGAACAAGTCTCAGAGTTCAAACAAGGAGTCTAGGATGAAAAAAACCAGAACGGTTATTCTGATATGGTCACTGACTTGTAACATTGTGTCATAAACAATGTTTCTTTGGCAATGACGGGAGGGCAAGTGCCAAGTATAAAACTTTAACCAAATTTATCCCAAGGGGAAACTAATTTACTAAGTGAAAACTTGAAAAAAATTAACAAAAATTTTAAAAAAAAATCAAAAAAATGTTAAATGACTTTTAGAGAAGCATTTATTTGCCTTAGCTTCTACATAGCATTTCTTTCCCTTTATAACATCATTCATAAACACAGCGACGCTCGAGTGCCATGTGTCATTAACAGGACTTATGTCAGTTAGATGACATCGAACAGCATATAGCGGCACTTTTGAGTGTCGTTCAAAGAGAGGACATAGCTGTGATGTGTGAACGATCACTTGATAGCCATAGTCAATGAGAAGAACCTGTAACAGGTTAAGTTTAACGTATGGATTACCGTAATATACGAACGATGTCTCAGACGTAGCTGTCAATTTAAGCGTCTTACCAAAGGGTAAGGGAAAATTATGTTTAATGTCTGGATTACTGTATTATATGAATGATGACGCAGACGTAGCTGTAAAATTAAACGTCTTACTACGGATGCAGCAAGTTAGAGAAATAGTGAGCTATCCGGAATTCAAACCTGGACCTTTTAAGTCCAAGTTCCAGCGCTCTAACTAACAAGCCTTGACAATGTATGTACAATGAATGGACAATGAAAAGGTGCATCACAAAGATCGTTAATACAACACAAAAAGGCATATCAGAAAAGTTATCAAGAAATGAGAAAATCGATAAATTAAGAAAGACGTTCGCAAAAATTGTACATCAGGAATAAAGTACAATGCAAAAAAAGATAAATAAAGAAAAGAGATTAAGAAATTAGACTATAAAAGTATACCAGGAAGTAAGATTACAGAAAAAGACAACAAAAGACAGTACAGTAAATGAATATCAGAAAACAGCGAGGATGACCATATTATCCATATTGCTTACTTCAACAAAAAGTACAAATACAATCAGAAGAATATAAATTATCTACCTCAGCTTTGTCTTCAGTCATACTCAATATTTCCGCTCTGTACCACCTCTCATCTACGCTGTATCTTGCCAAACAGAAATCTCCCTCATCAAACTCCTCATAAGAACCATCAGTGTCCACAGAGCCGTCATTCAATTCAGCCATTAGTCTAAATTATGATTTATAATTTACGATTTTTAAATTTAAACTAAAAAAAGCTAGTAAAAAACATTTGGATAAGAATTTTACAATAACAGTAGTGATAGTCCGGTGCTTTACGTTAAGTTTAATGTCCGGAAAAGTGTTTTATTTGAATAAAAGACTATTTCGGACATTAAATGATGTACTTAAGATCTTGAGCATTGTTAAAGTACTTTAATAATGCTCGAGATTTAGGTCTCAATTTCAGTTTTACTGAATATTGGAGCGAGTAATAGTGATAATAGTGCAATAATAGTGGCAGTCCGGTGCTCAAACACTTCGTTAAATAATTTCATCAAGTAATACTTATATGTACCGGCACTTAACTGTTTCATATGTACTCTAATAAGTCAATCCCAAATACTTCAATCTGTTAAATTAACACCATAAATACCTGAATCAACCTCTGACAATCAACCTCAACAATTGATTAACAAACCCTAACCTTAACCAACCGTAAACTTAACCCCAATCCTAAGATTTAACAGAACCAATTTATTGATGTCATATCGATGCGTTATGCATTTGTTTTATTGCACTTTCATATTGCATATTGCATTTGAACATTGCAGCAAATCATTCAAATTAAGTGATTGTAAAAAATCATTTCTTAACTTTCGTACACAACAAAATTCTATTAAGAGGAATTACCATATCATAAAATAATTGCCAGATTTCATTGAATTCTAAAAAGAATCACAATGTTAATAACATCACTTACCTATCCAGATTTCTAACACTGTCCACACCGGCGTCCTGTACGTAGAAACAATCCGGAGATACTATATGACAAACAGTAACCTCCCCTCCACTAGGCCTACCTCTCTCTGACAGTAAGCCTCCTCTGGAACTCCCTCCCATCACCCCCTCAATACCTACACCTCCATTTCTCCCATCAAAATTCCACCCTCCCATAGCCCTATCTAAACCTTCCCTTAAAATTTTTCTTTCAAATTCTCGCCCTTCCATACCCCTGTCAAAACCATCCCCTTTCGTTTTCCCCTTAAGATCAACCACTCCTGTCTTGCCCTTGTCCCTTCCTGATTGTTCCAATTTTCCCCTCTTTAAATTCACTCCCAAATCTTCCTTCCAACTCAAATACCCTTCTTTTTCACCCAATCCACTTCTTGATTCAATCAATCCTTTAGAACTATTACCAGAAGATGCAGACAAGGTATAGCTGTGCCCTGAAGGCATCGCATTGAAGGACTCGTCAGAGGAGGAGTGAGAAGGACAGGAGGAGGTGGAGGAGAGGCAGGAGGAGAGGTCAGGGGTGGCACGATGCGATGGGTCATTTTTTATCTGATGGGAAGTGGTGGGGGATGGATGCTGAATGCCAGTCTGTTAATGCATAATTGTACTATAATGTAGACTACAAAGTGCAATGCTTGACGGTTGTATAAATGTATTAGTTGTTTGATTACTGACACAACAGCGCAAAGGCAATTTAGTGATATGTTGTGAATCGTGTGAATAGAAACTAAATGATAACATTTTATTGAGAGTTATTTATTTTAACTTCATCTCATTTTTACTCTCATTTTTTAACAAGTTAGGTTAAGTTAACGTCTGGATTACCATATTATACAAACGATGTCTCAGACGTAGTTGTCAATTTAAGCGTCTTACTAAAGGGTGCAGCAAGTTAAGCTTAACGTCTGGATTACCGTATTATACAAGCGATGTCTCAGACGTAGCTGTCAATTTAAGGGTCTTACTAAAGGGTCCAGCAAGTTAAGTTTAACATCTGGATTAAAGTGTTATATGAACGATTATGTAACCGCCAATTTAAGTTCTAAAGAGTGCAACAAATTAGAAATATAGTTAGCAATCAAAGATTCAAACCTGGACCTGTTGCGTCCAAGTCCACCACTTCACCACTTCTCTAACAAGCCCTGACAATTCCAACAAATAGTTAGCAATAGCAAAAAATAAAATCATAAAAAAAGTTCTAGTAACCCTTAGCAAGGGTGGTGGACTCTCAAAACTTGTCTCCATCGATTTCTTGTTCTTTATCCAAGTGACAGTGACAGAGTCATTATCACTGACGGATCTCCTGACAGCATCTGTGGGGACAGTCCACGCGATGTCATCATCTGACGCGGAAGGAGAGTCTGGGGCAGCAGACTTCTTCCCAGAGGGTCTGCCTGGAATATAGGAATGAGAACATGTTTGTGATCAGATTGATATTTTAATTTAGTTTAGTTTAACGTCTGAATTATACTATTATTGGAATGATGTCCCAGATGCAGCGGTCAATATCAGCATCTTAGTAAAGGGTCCACCAAGTACAGTGTAATACATGAATTAGAGTGTTATATGTACGATTTATCAGACGTAGCTGGCAATTTAAACAACTTACTAAGGGGTGAAGAAAATGCGCTTAGATGGGAACAGAACCTTTATACGCTGATTCCAAATCCTGTGCTCTACCACTCAGCTGTTAATAGACCCGCATCAATCACATAAAAAATAAAAAATATAATCACAAAGTTTGATGACCACAATTCAAACAAGTGAGAAAAACATAAATAAAAAGCAAAAACACAAACCTGTCTTACTCCGCTTTTCTGCAGTATCATCAATTAAAGATAACTGGGTGTTGCTGAATTCCGACGTAATAGCCAGGTCCTGGTAAATCAGAGCGTGAGCAACACTTAAGGGTAAGTCACTAGAGATATTAGAGCTTGCCGGGCGATATAGATCTACTAACAACTTGTTGTCTTCATGATGCACAACCTGATAAAGAGAAGAATATATTATCTCAAAGATCATTGATTAACTGATAGAGCATCTAACTCAGTTAATGACGTACTGCATATATTATATAGCGCACTTAAATTGCAAATATATTTCTTATAATTCAATAGATTAGTAGAATTAATTCACAGTTACTCTATTTATACATACATTTCTTAAACAGAGTTTTCTTAACTTAATATAAATCTCAACAATTTTGCTCTTATTGTTCTCGATTTTGGCTCGATGTTCTTATTGTCAAAGCTGTTTGGCAAAGAGTAAGAGCACAAGACGCAATAGCCCCAGATTCAAATACCATGAATACTCATTTGAGCGTTAAAACTTGCCAAAAAACTTAAATAAAAAACTTAAAATTGAGAGATATGTTTGAGATATAGTTCATATAAGAAAATAAAAATCGAACAAAGCGCAGGCGCATCCTATTCCGGTGTCCTACCACTTCTAAGAGTATATTTAAAATGACTACGGAATGCTGCAAGTATTAATCAACACGATATTCAAGATGAAAAGGGAGAAAATAATAAATAAAGGTCATGATAGAACTATACCCTGATCGTCAGCATAGTGTCTGCGGTCAAGTTAGCAAAGGCCTTAACAGCACTGCGAGACCAAGAGCCAGCATTAGGAGACACGGAGTTGAGTGAACACAAGTGAATAGCTTGGGGAACATTGAGAAAACTGCTGTCCATTAAGCGCATACTAAATTAACAAATATAGTTTCAAATGTATACAAAAATATATATA
>JAQIXG010003821.1:0-14008 GCA_034700105.1 Oconnorella tubifera | reverse complement strand
GTCATGTAGTGATATATAACTATGAAATATATATAGTCATGTAGTTATATATAACTATGAAATATATATAGTCATGTAGTGATATATAACTATGAAATATATATAGTCATGTAGTTATATATAACTATAGAAGTTTTTTTACTATTATTACATGATAGATAGCAAAAGAAAAGTTGGATGTTGTATTTTAAATAGAACAAATTAGTCAATATATTTTAATTTGCATATAAGATCTTAAAAATATGTCGTATACCTTATAGTGCTGAATTTTAGCAGAAAAATGAACTAAAATTCTGTAGGAAGACAATTCATTGTTCATACCCAAACTTCCTCAATAAAAATTCAATTTTGGAGACCAAAGAACTTTGTCAGCAGTTTATAATTAATTTTTATTTACTGTGAATACTTTATACACATCTTTTGTTTGTTTTTATGTATAAACTGTTTATGGTATAGAATAATAATTTAACTATGGTTTATCAGCGAAGCGTGAAGCTCGTTTATTGCAATATACAGAGAAATGTATGTATCAGGTATATTATAATTATGCCACATGCAAAGTATATTAGTCAGTATTTTGAATTTAGACTATTTAAAAGTACGTTGTAAATATTGCTCTGTTGCTTATAAACAGAACAGCAGGCAAGTAATATAAATTCATACATTCTAAACTTTCCAAAGCTATATTACAGACTTCAGTCGTATTATAATATCGTATGCGTTATAATTTAAATGTAGTAGTTATAATACTATAGTTATTAGTTGTTATTTGTAAGTTTGTAATTTTAAATGTTTTAACTTTTGTCAACTAAATCTTTCTTTAGAAACCATTAACTTTTGGTATATTGTCTATAGACTGTCTTGTAACTGTTTTTGTACTGTCATTAAAATGATTAGTCGTAATTTTATTATAACTAATTATATTTAAGAACTTCATGCTACTTTCTAGAACTTATCGAGAATTGTAAGATCGTTTTAAACAAACAATCAAAAAACGAATAAAAACATAAAATGTCTCTTAATTATTTTAACTTTAGAGCATTTTTATTAGCATTTCTCAACAGTTTTTTAAAATAAATATTACAAATTGGCTGCGTTTATTTACACGCGTGATGTTATTAAAGTTTTCACTAATCCTGTGTTAAACTGTGTAGCCTTTAACTATATGAATTACCTGTTGTAAAAACTAAGCTAATATTTAAACGACTTTGAACCACTTCAAATATTATAATATTCATTCACGTAACTAGAAAACTTGTGAAATATTGTGATCCATAATATTCTGCTGCATATAATTATATATGTCATTGATTAAATTGTGTGTGGGTTTTAAACTGTAATTTTATAAAGTCATCTTCTAACTTAATAATGTAGAACTATGAGAAAGTTTTAAGCGGATAAGTAAGCTATTGTTTTATCGTAATTGTAGGCGATGTCAAAATATAAACTGTAGGCCTATTATATAGATGGTTACTGAGATAACATAGGCCTACAAAGAGTAGTAACTGATAAGAACTAATCAAGGCGTGTTAGATTATCTTGGTTAAATTATACATTTTTGCATAAAAATATTTCGCTTCTATGTTAATTTTTACACAGAAATGCTTCAATAAAGTGAGTAAAAGATAGGTGAAGGATGATGTAGATACCTACAGTACATTGTAATGTAAATATAATATAAATCAACTGTAGCTTAGGGGAGAAAATTAAAGGGGAGGGGGGGGGTGCTAGCTATCAGATAACATAAATAATCAACTGCTTTAGGGTATTTTCTGTATTATTATATGATTAATATGATTTGTTGTACATTTAAACATAAATCAATCAGTTTAACTGTAGGCAAGTATGGCCCTACACTCCCCCCCCCCCGTTATGATTAATTATTAAATAGGGGCGTTCACAAATATTGTAGCAGAACACAGTGGTACAGTTTGGGAAAATTTTAAATGTTTGTGAACTTTATACAAATTGAGATATTTAAATATACAGTAGACTAAATTTCGTTGTATTATAGGCCTATTGTATTAACTATGTAGGCTAATAATAGTTAATCTTAATTAATAGAATTTATATGCTTGTTTTTAGTAACTAAATTATCAACAAATTTAGCAACAAAATCGAGTCAAATAAATTAGAAAAGAAGAAAGTTGGAGAATTTTGATTGTGAATTTTGGTTGATTGTTTACTATAACAATGGATTTCTTTACACGTTCTTGTTTCATCTTTCTACTGGTTTCTGTCTCTTGCTACACAAATGTCAATTCAGCTTCAATTCAAAATCGTCTTGCATCGGGTATATTAACATTGTTCTAACTTAATCCTAAACTATTTCATTTATTGTATTAAATAGGATTAATGTTTTAATTACAACCTTATTTTAGTTTCGTTTAGTTGATATATAAACTGATTTAAAAGTTGAATTATAAGTTGTGATCATTTTCGCTTTTTCTCAAGCGATTGTCTGTTTAAGTTTGTGTATTTTCTTAATTTTTTTGATTATTAAAAATCAACTTTTATTAATTAACACAAAGAAAACAAACTTAACTATTAACAAAATAAGTAATATACAATGATAAATTCAATATTACAATAATCTTATATAAAATACAATAAATTTAGACGTTAATTGAATAAATGGCTGTGTAATATACTATATTCTTATAATTGTCAAAGCAATATTTTCTAAATTAGTTATAATAATTAATAAAATAAACTATTTTGTTTCATTTAGCCAGTCCAGAAGCTCTACACAATATTATCTTAGAATTAGAAAACGTTTTGTATAAACTGAAGGACTATGCTAGAACATTACAAGTCAATGCAAAAGGTTATTTAAATTTATTTATAAAATATAGGCCTATATAATTATAATATTTATAAGGTTTCATTGTAACTGCATTAGTTACATTATATATGATAAATCTATATTAAGTACTACCAGTTAATCAATTATTAACAGTGTAATAAAATTACTTGTATTTACCATATATATATTAAGTAACAGTTAATAGTCATTGATATTAAATAGTCAAATTATTTTACAGTTATTTATATTAATTTTTGAGTGTTATTTTAGGGTTGCTTGCAATTAAATTCATCATGAAGTAACATAACATTAATCCAGTATCAATTTGATTAAAGCAATTGCTACAATTAACTTTTGACTTTTATTTTAAATAGATTTCAAAGTACAATTAAATTATTTTAAAACAAATTAAAAGTGTGTTTTTAAAAGAATCAGTACAGTAATTTTAACCATATTTCGACTTTTGGTTAATTTCATGATTTTACAATGCGCTTTAATTATTTATTAACAGATTCTGACGTCACTGATAAAGATGACGACGAAGAATTACAGCTAACAGCCAGCAAGGCTCAGCAGGCAGCTGAGGGGGCGGCGCCTAGGCCTAGGCCAGTAGCTGGGGCGGGGCCACAGACTGATGTAGATTCAGGCAATGGTAGGTTTATGCAAATTAGAGTAATTTTGAAGCAATTTTTATGTTAGATTTTATTAAGAAATAATTATGAAATAAGTACTATAATTGAAATTATTTAATTAAATTTCTTTTGATGTATGGTTGTCTTAAATTTAGTGTATTATTACATAAAATAGTATTAAATTGGACATTATTACTGGTTATAAAATATTGCTTGTTTTTGTTGATAAAAATGTGACTTAATTTTTTGTGTTAAGGTTGAAAATAATTAGGCCTATATCATTATATTAGGCCTAGGCCTATAACATTACTGTATTAATTTATCTTACCAAATGTTACTATATTATTATATAATTTACAATATAAGCTTATTGTATAGCTTATTATAATTTGTATAGCTTCTAATTACTTTACTGTAAATTCTCTCTTTTGCCGTACTGCACTGAAAAATTGACTTTAAACCTTAACCCTAACTATAACATTGGTGTCTAGTTTAATATTTTATCCCTAACTTTTATTATTAATTACTTTTTTTATTCTAAACTTGAACTTGTTTGTCTACCGTTTTCTAAAAGCCTGTGAATATAATTTATATAATAAATCGAATTCAAGTAATTCTATTCAATAAATCCTATTCCTTATTTAAGAGAATATTGAATGAGTCAGATTTGAATGCAAAACGAAAAACACACTGAGCTTAAACCAACAAACTTCACGCTTGAGTGATCATTTTTGCTGTATTATAATAAATGTTATGTAATTTGTGTGGGTGTATTTTATAATAGGACTCTAAAAAAGGTGTCTCCAAAAAAGTTTACACTATAATATTTAAGACTTTGAATACCCAGTTAATTTTATAAATTAAATGCGATTAATTATTAATTTAATTTGGCGGTTAAATTGTGATTTGAAACTGTAGTATTATTATATTATGTTGTTTTAAATTACAAACTTTTATTCTAAAATGACCAATTAAATTGATTTAATTTGTTGATAAATTGCGATTTATTCAGATTTAATTTACAATACAGCATTGAATTATTGTATGTTTTACAATATAGGCCTATTTTTAACATGATATAAATTTGATATTGTTATTTTTAGATATATCATTGAGAGAAGCTTTGGAGTATTTAGTAACTTTAGCGAAACAGAAGAAAGTTGAGAAACGTGACCACGGTGAGCGTGTGTATATTCAAATACTGCAGTTTCTGCTATTGTTAACATTATTAAAAGCCTAGATTCACTTGTATTTTCAAATATTGCCCATTCTGTTATTAAGTACATTATTATAAGTAGAAATTTAATTGTATTTTTTAATTATTATTTTTTTAAATCCTGTTTATGCTATAAAATGATTTTACAATCATTAGGTCTAAATATTCAGGTGTATTTTTCAACATTTTGTGACTGGAAACTAAAATTACTTTTTGCTGCATCTTTAGCAATTGCTTCTTAATTTAGTTGTTTTGATTCTGCACTCTTTAAGAATATTCAAGACTTTTTAAAATAAAATCTTCTTAAACAACTTGCTGCACTCTTTAGTAGGATTTTTTATAGAAGTTAAACAAACATTGAAATTAAACTTAATTTTTGTAATTTTCAGATATTCCCTTTCCTATTGCCCAGAAAGATGATCAACTAATCAGAGAGAGAGAGAGCAAATGATCAACTAATCAGAGAACAGCATTGTGTTCCGTCTCTTACGCCATTGGCTGATTGATTGACTGACTTTTTTAAGGAATAAATCTGTTTTTAAAAAATCGTGTAAAACTTTATATTGCAAAGATTTTTGTTTATTTTGTGCGGCAGGCAGCTTATAAATGTTTCAATAAATATTTGCTTCGTAGTTTATTCAATTTCATGGCGTTATGTTCGTGCACAGAGTTTAAATTTTGACTGGATCAATCTAATCATTTTTATGACTAAAAACATTGTCGGTTTATTGTATTTAATTAAGAATAAAAACTATTTATAGTGTTGTAAAGTTTAACTACAGGCATGTATCAATCCTAATTTTTAGTATACTTATTTATATATTACTAGACTATGGTGTATTTTTAAATAACTTCGTATTAAGCAATAAAGTTATTCAATTTAACCCATTTCTTAGATCTAGAATAAATGTAAAAGCTGAGAAATCCACGTTTTTTAAACCTTTTAATTATTATGCAGTAAAAACTTAACTTATTTCTCAAATATCACAATCTCGCCGATCGTTTACAATTTTTTCGCAAAGGTGGGGAGGCATATTTTCTTTAAAACAGATGATAATCTTTTTATTAAGCTAATCTTGCCTTTTGCGCGTAGAATTGTAAATTCGTTAACTTTTATAAAGCAAGATAATGAATTTATGACTCTTCTACTATTAATTGTATTAAATCTTTCTCTATGGGGGGGGCCAAGCGCTTTTATGGTATCATAAAAACGAACTCTAATATTAACTATTGTGAATCGCTATGAAATATGCGATTGATTTCGGAGTATTATGTTTAATTTGCTTCAATTTATTAGACTTCAATACAGAAATAACTTAATAACAAGTTAAACGTAAAAATATGTCTGTAAATGACATATTTTTGATATGTTATTGATACCAGTATAAAAAAATCAACCTCAACTAGTATTAAATGTTTTCAAACCAGTTGTGCACAACTGGTTGCGTTGTGCACAACTGGTTGCGTTGTGCACAACTGGTTGCGTTGTGCACAACTGGTTGCGTTGCGCACAACTGGTTTTGCGCACATCATAACCAGTACAAAATTTAATATTCATCGAAGAAGACTAAAAGAAACAGAATAAGTATTATATTTGTTTACTTTTTATTTAATTAGTTTAATTATTTATTTAATAATTAGGCGACGAGGGAATGCCTAAAGTTGTGTCTCGTAGCGTCGTGTGTACGGACACAAAGGACCAGGAAGAATACCAGGGAGAAAAGCCCCTCTACGTCTACCATTGCATCTGCGGACAAATGTCCCTCATTCTAGGTTGAATTTAATTTATATTAATTATAATTAAATTAATTTTAATTTTTAATCGTTATTTATCATTTAATTTAAATTAATCCAAGCTAAAACTTAGCGTATAGATTATCAGTTTAATTATATAGACGCGAATTTGTTCTTAAATCTAACCCTGAACCTAACAATAACCAGTCAAAGCCAATTTGTAGAGGTTACAGGTCATCTCTTTTATAGTCTGATTGAGTTAAATTGCTTTATTTGATTAAATTTATATTATAAATCTGATCAATTAGATTGTCCCGTTGAAAAGTTACCCTTAAGACGACTGGATAACGCGAGGGTCATTGATTCGTCTAAACACGCGCATAAAATAACATGTGAACCGGACGAAACTGTTCACATTAGAAGGTATTGCGATAAGTTGTCAGATTTTTATCGGATTTAGTCGATTTAATTTGAATTCGTACGAGTTTAAATGTTGAATTTGACTAGTTAAAATGATTTAGCATAAAGTTAAATACTTAATTTATATTTTGTAAATACAGTTGAAGTAGTAGTTGATGAATTAAGCGTCTTACTAAAGGGTGCAGAAAGTAGTTGAATTCTATTTGTTGTTAATTATTTATGAGTTTATTTATGATTAGAAATAATTTACAATTAATTTCTAATATGCTGCCAATTTTTTGCAGGCCTGGAGGAATAGAGAAACAGTTCAAGTTGAAATGTAAAAAGTAAGCTTTATTTTATATCAAATGTTCATTATGTAATTTTTACGATAATTTTTTTATGATTATTTAATTTTTTTGCCTGAATGGTTAGCATTTTCTCTTTGAAAAAGATTCCAGGTTCTAATCCTGGTGTGACTTGTTTTCCTGTCACTTGTTGCACCCTTTAGTAAGGTATTTAATATTTGAAATCTCTATACTTCATTTTCTACTTTGTATCTAAGTACTCTATCACTTGTTGCACCCTTTAGTACAATACTTAATTCAACAGCTATCAGAGTCTCTGTACTTAAACTCTATCACTTGCTGAACCCTTTAGTAAGACTTAATTCACCAGCAAAACTTTGCATAATTTCATTGGTGACTGTAGATGCAGCCTCTGGTTATACTACCGACATAGAGATGATAATCAGATAACTTACATTATAGACCAAGCGTTGGTCAAAGCAGAGGAGGGGTCAGCTAAAACTGACGTTTATAGTCAAATTACTAAACCTAAAAAGGTCTTAGTTATTTCATTTCGTAGTCAAATTACTAAACCTAAAGAGGTCTTAGTCATTTCATTTCGTAGTCAGATTACTAAAACATTAGTAATCTGACTTTCTTATAAATAAACGTCTTAGTCATTTCATATCGTAGTGAAATCATATCGTAGTGAAATCATATCGTAGTGAAATCATATCGTAGTGAAATCATATCGTAGTCATATAAATAGTTATCTGTCATTTTGTAGTCAAATGATACCAAATTATAATTTTCTGAAATACGTGTGAAACGGATATGAACATTTTATGATATTTCATTGACTTGCTTCACCCTTTGAATAAATCTTTATTAACTCGTAATACATTAACCGAGTTATAAAATAAACATTAAAACGTTAACATATAATTAAATAAATAAATTTATTTCACTCTATTCAACAATCACACGTAATTATTTTGCTGCACCCTTTAGTAGAGCATTTAGTACACCTTCGATAACAATCCATATCTAGATGTTAAACTAAACTTGCTGCACCCTTTAGTAATGTGCTCAGTGTACGTTATTTCATTCACGAGCTGTTAGCTAGACTTTATGAACTAGACTTGCTGCACCCTTTAGTAAACTATTTTCTACCATCAGGTTATGGTAACAAAGCACACAAAGAATATGGGCAAGTTCAGTTCAGTCACTGTGTCTACAGTCGATGAGGAGGAAGATGAAATTGAAGCTGTACGTAGTTGTCTTTTTACTTTATTTAATAATAATTATAATAAATAATAATAATAATAGTTTTAATTTTGTTGTAAATGACTCACCAAATAGTTTTTTGTGCTGATGTGACGTTAAAGTTTTGATATTAAAGTGTATTTAAGTAAACAAATTATGTATAAAACACCTAGTAAAAAAGCTATTTGTGCTGATGTGACGTTAAGTGTTGATGTTAAACTGTATATAAGTGAACATAAGTAAGCAAATAATGTATAAGAATGATTATATTAAAAATCCTATTTGTGCTGATGTGACGTTAAAGTTTTGATATTAAACTGCATATAAATAGGCAAATAATATATAAAAAACGTAATAAAAGCCAATTTGTGCTGATGTGACGTCATTATTGTTCTACAGAAAGAAATAGCAGATTCCTACGCAGCTAACGCTAGAGTCATTGAAAAACAGCTTTTACGCAAAGGGTTCAGTAAGCGAAAACTTCTAGAACAGGTCAGTTGGTTTCCGTTTAAAATATTCACTAAAGGTACAGCAAGTAGCGATGTATTTAGTTTAAGTTTAATATATAAAGTGCAGCAAGTTTCCTAAAGGGTGCAGCAAGTTTAGTATTTTTCGTTATGGATTAAATTTGCTAAAAGTGCATCAAGTAGAGATATATTTAGTTTATGTTTAAAATATTCACTTTTTCATTATTGCATTATATTTCACTCCGATAGTTTCCTTGTTAAAGGTGCAGCAAGTAACGATTTATTATTTAAATATTTGCTAGATCTTTTTGTAGAAGTTGTGTAAAATTTATGGATAGATATATTAAAGTTGTTTTATGTTTAAATTGGAATGAATTGTTTCTTTAAAATTTAAATTAATTGATTTTAGGCTTTTTAATTTTTTTGTTTTTTTAGGCTGAAGATGAAGCAAAGAGATCTAGACCAAAGGGAACCCTAATTGATATGATGAAATAGGGGGGGGGGGGTAGGGGAGATTAGAAACTGATGCTAAATTTTTAGAAATAAGCTTTCTAATTGGACTGTATCGATGATGACTACAAAATTCGTAATTTTTTTTATTGATATTTAATGCGTTCACTCATCACTTGGTTTCTACGTATAAAGTTTGTTATTAAACTCTTTGTGCTGATGTGACATTAAGAAATAAAGATTTTATTAGTTGAATTAATAAATACTAAACGTCTAAAGTTAATGCTGGTTAAATGTATTTAACTTGAATAAAATAAAGATAACAGAGTTAACCTTAATGACTAGTTAATGTTTTTAATAATTAAATATTCAAATTAGAAATTATTAAAATAAACGGATAAACGATAAACGTATAAACATTTGAATTAAGAAGAAAGAGCTATTCAACAATGCCTAGCATCATCAGGCCATTTTCTGCAACTTTCTGAAGTGCTGCCAACTGGAAAAAAATCCAAAAATAAACTAAATTGAAATTTTTAGTCATCTTATATTCTAGAATGTATTGTATAGTGTATCCTTTGCTAGAATGTATTTTATAATGTAACTAATTCTAACCCTAATCAAAACCTTAGTTCTAGTTTTAGTACTTATTGGAGAAGTGAGGGAGGGGACACTGGTTGTTAACAAGCCGTTTACGGCTTTCTTAACTAGTATAAACGTTAAGTTAACTCTAACCCTAATTCTAACCTTATAACATCAATCCTATCATCTAGCTTCTAAATCTACATTGACACGATTTACTAAAAAGGGCGTGACTTGTTAAAACCCGTGCCTTGCTGTAGATAGAAGCCACGCCTACCTGATTAGCGTGTGGTTGCGGCGCATTATTCACCGTGTAGACTGCCACACTGCCCCCAGTATCAGAGACCAGTAGATTCGAGTTGTGGGGGGAAAAACTGACCCGGCTTAACTTTATGTCCCCCCACTCTGTTTTCTTGCATAGCAGAGGTTCAATACTGCGATAAGTAAATAACGTCACATCAGCACAAATGTGTGGTTAGAGAGGGTTAATGTCACATCAGCACAAATGAAGTCACATCAGCACAAATGTGTTGATATAGATAATAATTAAAGTCTCATCAGCACAAATGTGTAGATATAGATAATTTAAAGTCACATAAGCACAAATGTGTAGATATAGAGAACTAAAGTCACATCAGCACAAATGAGTAGATATAGATAATTAAAGTCACATCAGCACAGATGTGTTAAAATCGTAGATGATTAGTAGTATTAGTCCAAAAAGTATTTACTCAAATATAAGTAAAGTCACATCAGCACAAATTGTTTTATCAAATTCTAAAGTGTTTTTGAACTAACGTGTTTTTAGAAAGATCCCAAATTTGCAGAGAATTTTCATCAATACAAGCCAATATGGTTGAATTGAACGGAGACCAACAGATATCAACGATAGATCTCTACAATAAACGTCACATCAGCACAAATTGCTCGATAAAAAGACACGTATTACTGAAATGACTAGTGCGTTTGATCAACACACAAGATATTAAGAAAACAACACACAGTGTTATGTCATATAAGATCAAATGCCTGAACAATAATGACTTGGTCCAATCAAATATCAGCTACTACTGCATGCTTTGCGATATTTAATCACACCCGTACCAAACCTAGTTTTAACTTAGTTTTAATCTAGGTTTAATCAAATGTTTTCCATGAAATTTTCATTTTTTCATTTTTTCGATTTTTTATTTTTTTTTTAAAATAATTTTAAACAGGAAGTAGAAATATACATTGGATGAACAAATGCTGTAGATCGCCGTATTTTGATTCTGCAGCCAGATTTTAAACGTCCAGTCCCCGCTGCAACTGACAAACATTTCATCGCAGAAGGGTGACCACCGGACCCCATAAACCGGGCCCTAGGGGGAGGCATAAATAAAAAAAATTAGATTTGAAATATAGCACATATAATAAATGTATTTAGTGTCAAAAATTTGTTAAATATATTTCTAGCGGTGGCATCTGTCATAAATCTGTCTGTTTCGCTGTCTGGCTATTTGTTTGTCTGTTTGTATGTCTGTCTGCTTGTCTGTTTGTCTCTCTGTTTGTCCATTTATCCATCCATTTAATGATTCATTCATCCACCCATCTATCTATCCATCTACTCATCCATTCATCCATCAATACAACTATTCATCCAGCAAGCCATCCATCCATTCATCCGCAGATACAATCTCAAATACCAATGTATTTATCCAAATACCTTATGACCTTTATAAACGTCCAAAAACGTCTCTGAATACGCCGTCGAACATCGCAGAATGTATCCATCTTCTGTGCCAGCCAGGTATCTAAATATATCACTCATCACTTCGCTTCATCACTCATCACTTTATTCATCACTTATCTAAACAACTCGAATCACTCTGATTCAATTCCAATCAAACTATCAACTCCGCAAAAATTACTTTCGAGATTCAAATTTTTATGAAATTTTGTGGGAAGATTGTCCCAGGTGCATCCCCCTAGTAAATATAAAAACTGTGATGAAGTGTAAAAGTGTGATGAAGACTTACATGCTGTGATCGTGATGACAGAAATCAAAGCAAAGGCCTACATCCCACTTAGCTATGAACAGTTCATCACGCTTAATGACTTTCTCCATTGTAGGCGCTGGCTTGAAACGTTTTATACGAAACAATTCTGAAATATAGGTGAAATATGTGTGAAATAGATGTGAAATATGGGTGAAATACATGTGAAATACAATTGAAACGAGTTTAAACGCATCTGAAACGTATTCGAAATACATATTAAATACATATGAAATAAGTCTGAAATACATGTAAAAAAGATTTATATTTAAAAAGCAAAATATTTTTTGCAAAATAATTCTTTAACAAAAGTTTAAAGCTTAATTATTTAATTAAATAATAGTTTAATAAAAGTTAAATATAATACATAAAAAAAACACAAAATAATTAAAAAAAAATGTAATCTAACGTTCGTGTCTTTCGTTATTGGGAGACCATCTCTTGACCCTCCCATCCCCCCCTATAGACATCACTGCCTCTGTCTGTTCCATATCCGTTGCTTGCTCGCTGTACTTGAGCGTCCATTCAACCTGCCAGACTGGGCCCAAGTGTCTGTCTAACACTCGACTACAACGTCGCATAAAACGAGCAGAATGTGAAAGATACGTAGAAGTGATAAACAATACGTTTAAATAAACGGTTCGAAATGGATTAAAGTCAAGATAAACGGATAAACAACAGTTTCAACATAAATATTGAAATGATTTGGTATTTAACGTAGTAGCAATAAATTTGCTACATGGGAAAAACCGAGAAAAGCTTAAAGTGATTTTTATTTCCGTAAAGGAAGTCATTGAGTAAAAGCGAATGAATGAAAAACTTGCGGCGTATCAAGGAGGGGGTGTTTAGAACGACTTCTTACGTCAAACATTAGAATGGAACCATCGTAACAACCGACCTGTTAGAACGCAAAGTTTAGAACGAAAAACTTTAGAACATAACTCTTCATTTAAATTCGCAAAATTCAATTTAGATATAAGATTAAAATTTTATTGACAGAACGAAACAGTTAAAAACAATTGAAACAAGAGTTCAAACAAGTTTTGCGAATAAAAATTCAGTCGACGGAATGATTCATTTAAATTAAAGTCATTTATTTTAAATTAAATAACTTTAATTTAAAATAATTTACGTTAAATAAAATTAAAGTTTAATTTAATTTAGTTTTTATTTAGGTTTTCATCTTTTAAAAAATCTTGTTTGTTTTGTATTTAACAACGTCACATCAGCTCAAAAAGATTACATTGACTCGTAAACTGTTTGTTTAGAAACTAAGTTATGAGTGAAAGATTGATTTTTAACGCAGTAAATATTTTTCATTTGGGAATGACGGGGGAGGGGGGGCAAGCGCGTATAAAATTCATTTTTTATTCTCAATGTTGAATAAATAGTTATAGTAAATCCGTAATTTTAACCACAATTATAACCCTAATCCTAACCCTAATCCGACTAAATGATTAAAATAAACATACAGCTAGAAAGTTAGGATGAACTTTACTAAAAGCTACAGATGTCACACCGGATTCTGTTGGATAGAACCTTTCAGGAAACTGAAACAATTACAAAAATTCAACACCTTTTTATTTAGTACAAGCAAACATTTAAATCAGATCAAATTACTATTTTAACGCACATTAGAGATAGTTGATTAATTTTATATCTTAAAACATATTACTGCATTAGTATACTGCAGCCGATATTAATGCAATTTTCTGGTCAGAGTAACTTTGGGCTGCAACTTTGGGCTGCAAACTTTGTTTGTAATTTTAGGCTGCAGCCCAAAGTAATTTGGCTGCAGCCTATCGCTACAGAGCTACAATAACTCTAGCTGATTACAATTACTGATCTAGCAATTAGTATATTACTCTACTAAGAGAAATATACTAATATAATAACAATATATTACTACATCACTCTCAGGTATAGTAATATATTGTTACCGTATAACTCTATTACCTTAGGATTTTTAATAGACCAGCAGCAGACATAGCCCGGCTGTGATTGGTCAGTGTAATCATACTGACAGTGGCCTACAGCTATTAATTCCTGCAATGATAATATTTATAATAACACTCACAGTTATAATAATAACAACAATAGCTAAATAATAATAATCATAATTAAAAGCTTCAC
>JAQIXG010003820.1:0-14009 GCA_034700105.1 Oconnorella tubifera | reverse complement strand
ATTAACCAGACAAAACGACCCCGCATACATTAACCAGACAAAACGACCCCGCATACATTAACCAGACAAAACGACCCCGCATACATTAACCAGACAAAACGACCCTACATACATTAACCAGAAAAACGACCCCGCATACATTAACCAGACAAAACGACCCCGAATACATTAACCCGACAAAAAGGCCCCGAACACATTACCCTGACAAAACGGCCCCAAATACATTAACCCGACAAAACGGCCCCGAATACATTACCCCGACAAAACGGCCCCGAATTCATTAATTAAATAAACGGCCACGAATTATTTGATGATAATGATAATAAGAATAATAATGATAATAATAACACCAAAATGATTATAATGATGAACATCAAAATCACAATAATGATAATAAAGATGATAATAATGATGATACAGATGATAATAATGATGATAAAGATGATAATAACGTTGATAAAGATGATAAAAACGATAACAATTGACTGACTAGTTTCTGTACGTGTTGCAAAGCGGTTGATTGGCCCCCTGTCCCTCCCTCCCCCCTAACCCTACAACTTCCCACATCATAGGGAGGAGCAATCACCACCGCGTCCAACACTACTATATCCTCCCCCTCCCACCGCACCTGCTCTATTCTGAATAAATATATAAAATCTTACTAAAGGGTGCAGCAAGTTAAGTTTAATGTCTGGATTACCGCATTATACGAACGATGTCTCAGACGTAGCTGTCAAATTAAGCGTCTTACTAAAGGGTGCAGCAAGTTAGAGAAATAGTGAGTTACGAGTGATTTAAACCTGGACCTGTCGCGTCCGAGTCCAGTGCTCTAACCACTTCTCTAACGAGCCTCGACTAGTTATCTATTACTATTATAACTATTCCTTATCTAACTATAAATTTACTGCTACAACTAATAGTTATCTAACTACTACTACTACGACTAATAGTCATGCGACTAACGTCTTGGCTATGGTGTAGACGAGTTTTTGAGCGAGTGGGGAGACATCGACCCCAGCGTAGCCTAACCAGCGTAGCTTATGGGTGATATTGTTTGTCATACGACTGTTTAACTGGAATATATAAACATCATCATCATCATCATTATTATCATTATTCTCATCATTATTGTTATCATCATTATCATTATTATTATTATCATTAGATACATTATCATCATCATTGACATCATTATCATCTTCATCATAATTATTCATTATCATAGTCATTATCATCATCATCATTATTATTCGCACTGTCATCGTAATCATCATCATAATCATCATCATAAAATAAACTAATGTTTCAAGTATTTCGTTTACCAAAAATTCCCAAAAAATTGAAATCCTCCCTACCTTGGTTAGGCTAAGATTAGGCAGCGGGGGCGGCGACTTGTCTCTCCCCCCCTCACTTATCGTTTTAACGTCACTGACGTAAGCCAGATTTATGATTTCAACGTCGTTTCTCCCCTGCATGGCATTCGAAGGTGGGGATTCTATTTGTATCGAGTTAAGATATTTAAGAAATAGAGTTTTATATACGATGTAGAAATAAATGTATGCTGATGTGACGTTGGAGTTATTCGGTGTAAAGATACTTAGAAAGATACATAGAGGAAGACGCATAGGAAGAATATTGACACACAAACAGAGACACATCTACAGACACATACAAAGACACATAGAAAATGATACTGACACACATAAACAAAGAAACATAAAAAAAGGACACTGACACACATACAGAAACACATACACAGAGACGCATACATAGAAACATACAGACACATAGAAGAGGACACTGACACAAAGGTGCGAAACCGAAATGACCCATATAAACACACATCTACACATACAAAGACACATAGAAAGGATATGAACACATAAAAACGCACACACAAGGACACATACAAGCAAGGATACTAATAGCGATCATTTTAGACATCAGATCGAAGGCCAGCACTTCCCCCCTCAGTATTTTTCTCTGTATCGTCATCAGTTCGACGACCCCCCCCACCACAAAATAATCCTCCCTGTCGATCACCCCCTGGGGGACGGAGCCTATGACGTGAGGAGCGGGGCCTAGGGGCGGGGCGACCACGTGGGGGGCGTGGTCGAGAGGCTGAGTGTCTGCGGACATGTTCAGTTGTTGCTTCATTTCAGTTTTGGAAAAATTAATTTTTTTAATTTTATTCGCTAGATGGCGACGAGAAATTTTTAATTTAAATTTATTCGCTAGACGGCAGAGGCAATTTTTTTATTTTTAGACTTAAAATTCATTTTCTTATCAATTAAAGTTTAGAAATTAAGTAAATTATAGTAGAATAAAGTTTAATATTATCAGTTAGATGATTTAGATATTGGGTGGGGGGGGGGGTATACGTCATAATTTAAATTACATTTTTCGCTGCTTTGATTAAGGCTAAACTTTAAATTTATTTGTCTGATTTGGGTCTATTTTTTGAACATAAAGTTCCTTTTTGGAGCCACAAAAAAAATCCTTAAAATCTTAGAAAAATTACTTTTTATCTTTTAAAAAACTGACCCCTTTCATTTCATTCAAACCCCCCCCCCCGCCCCCCTCTCCAAAAAAACGTTATTTAATGCCTGTTAATCTATAAATATTTTAATACAATTAAAGTCGCATTTTAAAAAATCAATCGCATTAAAATTTCATAGCAAAAAAGAAGACAAGAAATATTAATTAAAACAAATCGAGGATAAAACGCACTATGACCATCAAAATGTCCTATACTATAGAATGCGATAAGTTGATGGCTCCGGTGGGATTTAGTCGTATTATTTTTTTCTTAGCCAATCAGATCGCGCTATGTATTGAAGATATCGGGCAGTGTCAGAATGTGTCAGTTTATGTCAGGGTGTCTGTATGTCTGTCAGTCTGTCTGTATGTCTGTCTGGTTGTATGCGTGTCAGTTTAGAGCGTTGGTTGTCGGTTTATTTGTGTGCGTGCGCGTGTGTCGGTTTGTGTCAGCATGCGTCAGTTTGTGTGTCGGTTTGTTTTTATGTGTGTCAGTTTGTGTCAGTGTGTGTGTGTGTGTGTGTGTGTGTGTGAGTTTGTGTCGGTTTGTTTGTTTATGTGTGTTTGTCAGTTTATTTGTATGTGTGTGTGTATCAGTTTGTGTGAGCATGTGTCAGTTTGGATGTAAGTTTTTTATGTGTTAGTTTGTGCAAAACTTCAAACTTTGGGTGTCGGCTTATTTGTCCGTTCCTGTGTGTTAGTTTATTTATGTGTGTCCGTCTGTGTCTTAATGTGTCTGTTTAATTGTCTATGTATCAGTTTGGGTGTCAGTTTATTTGTTTGTGTGTCAGTTTGTGACAGAATGTGTCAGTTGAATGTTCATTTATTTTTACGTGTCAGTTTCGTGTCCCTAATTTTGTAATCAATCTATGCTTTCAATATTTGTATTCAGTTTTTGTCTAATTAAATATATTTTCCAATTTCCATTATCTTTCAGAATGGAATCCAGACCTGAATTTAGGAAGATAAAATGGAATTGACAAATTCCGCGGATGCTACGGAATGAAATCTTATCGTACCAGCACTTTGATTTTTTGATCCGCTTGATCTACTGATGCGCTGGTATCTTTGATCTTTTGATCTTGTGGTATCTTTCATCTTTTGGTCTCAACTACTTGTGGTATTTTTGATCTTTTTGATCTCTTGTCATTGCGGTATCTTTGATCTTTTGGTCTTTTATAATTCAATCTCTTTCTAATCCTTGCAGTTATTCGATCTCTTCTTTCTATTCCTCTCTGTCATTCAATCTCTTTCTATTCCTCCCAGTCATTCAATCTCTTTCTATTCCTGCCAGTCATTCAATCCCTCCTACTAATTACATCTTGTAATGAAACGTTATGATGTTTCACCAAACGAAAAACACGACCCCGCTTCAAACGAAATTTTTACACTCACCCCCCCTCATTCAAACCCCTCCCACGTACCCCCCTACACGTACACCACCCCCGCGCCACACCAGGGGGATCACCAGGTCCTCTCCCCCCCTGACTATAATTTCCCCCAGTGCGCCGCGGGTTCCATCACACCCCTTAAATCGTTTTCGCGCGAATTTTTAAATAATTTCGACGAAAATTTTACGCTAAAGGGAGGATTTAACACGGGGGGTGCAGATGGAAGGTCGCCCCCCGGGGAGTTTAAAAATACGGGGATGGAATTTAATCGGAGGGGTAGGAAAAAACAATTATCGTCCTCTAGGGAAAGTAGAAAATTTGAGAAAATGGGAGGGGAGGTATTGGGGACGTTTCCCCTGGAAATAGGGAGGGAGGAAGGGGAGAGGAGGGGGAGGGGGGAGGGGAGGGGGGTGGGGGAGGGGGAGCTGTGTTTGATTTGTGGGGACAGGGCCTCGGGGTATCATTATAACGCATTGAGTTGTGAAGGGTGCAAGGGTGAGAAATTTTTATACGAAATTTGTTTTTTCAATTTATGTAATTTTAAACAATATTTTTAAATAATTATGAATATAACTACAAAAAAGTAAAGTTAAATAATTATTTATTTAATGACTTGCTGCACCCTTTAGTAAGATACCGCTAGGAATTACTATTAAATCTGTCATTGGCTGCGCCCTTTAGTATGTCAGGTTTTTGTGAACGTGCGACTTCGTTGTTGTTATTATTATAAATCAAAATACTTATTGCACCTTTATCAAGAAACCAATTCACGAACGCTGCTATATATGAAAACTTTTCACTTGTTGCACCCTTTAGTAACAATCAATTGACGTTAAAAACTTTATTGCTTGTTGCACCCTTTAGGTTTTTTTCTTAACGTTATTATAAAACCTTCACTGCTTGTTGCACCCTTTAGGTTTTTTTCTTAACGTTATTATAAACCTTCGCTACTTGTTGCACCCTTTAGGTTTTTTTCTTAACGTTGTTATAAAACCTTTGCTACTTGTTGCACCCTTTAGGGTTTTTTCGACGGACCATCACGCGCAACGCTATCTACACATGTAAATACGGAGGTGACTGCGAGATGGACATGTGGATGAGACGCAGATGCCAGGCGTGTCGCTTTAAACGATGTCTTGACATGGGCATGCGACAGGAATGTAAGAGACATTTTATCATTATTGAGACATTTTATTTAATGTCATTTTATTTAGTGTCACCTTTGGATGAGATATTGTTAGAGAAGTGGTTAGAACTTTACCTACTTTTTAATACTTATTATAAAACTTGGGGATGATTGATCAGAGCATGATTGATCATAGCATGATTGATCATCGCATATTTGATCACCGGATGTTTGATCATGTACCCAGCTCTGCCCTGTCCCACCCCCTTGAACCTCAGTAATAATCTCCCCAATTTTATGTTATCAGGCTTGCTCTCTGATCGGCAATGTCTAGCTAGAAATGTTCGTCGACAAAACCGCAAGCCCCCAGGCTCCACCCACAAGCCCCCAGGCTCTGCCCACAAGTCCCTCGGGTCCGCCCACATGCCCCTCGGGTCCCCCCAGTCTCGCCCTGCACCCCCGATGAGTTTAAACGAGGGAGACGATTCGTTATTGCCTTGTGGTAAAGCTTGTTTGGAAAATGTTTTGGAAAATTTGCAAGACGAACACAGAGCCTTGGTGAAGTGCCTGGTAGGCTACCAGGACAAGTATGAGTTGCCAAGTGAGGACGATCTTGCCAAGTTATCGGTAAGGGGGGAAACACTCATCACTCTGTCAGTCATCACTCGGTTCACTCATCAGTTGATTCAATCATCACTCGGTTCACTCATTAGTTGATTCAATCATCACTCGGTTCACTCATTAGTTGATTCACTCATCACTCGGTTCACTCATTAGTTGATTCAATCATCACTCGGTTCACTCATGACTTGTAAATCATTAACTAGACTTAAGTTGTTCATTTTAGTTAAAGTCAATATACTTCTACTTTTTAACTTATAATTCGTTTAACTACAATCAAATTTAACTGAATTTCTACTAGTACAGCTTCATTCCAAGTCGTTAAATATAGTAATTCCTTCAGTATAGTTAATTTAAGTTAAATTTAACTATTTAACTCTTAATTTTCTAACAGTCTAAATTAAGCAGATATTAAATACTTATAAAATAAATAAAATTAAGTTAAACCTCTATAGCGGGTCAATGACCTCTATAGCAGGTCAATGACCTCTATAGCGGGTCAATGACCTCTATAGCGGATCAATGACCTCTATAGCGGGTCAATGACCTCTATAGCGGTCAATGACTTCTATAGTGGGTCAATAAACTATATAGCGGGTGATTGGCCTGTATAGTGGCTCAATGACCTCTATAGCTGGTCATTGACCTCTGTAACGGGTCAATGACCTTTATAGCGGGTCAATGACTTCTATAGCGTGTCAATGACCTTTATAGCGGCTCAGTGACCTCGATAGCGGGTTAATGACTTCTATAGCGAGTCAATGAACCTCTATAATGGGTCAGTGACCTCTATTGCGAGTCAGTGAGCTCTATTGTGGGTCAATGACTTCTATAGTGGGTTAATGACCTCTATAGCGGGTCAGGAACTTCTATGGCGTTTCAATGACCTCTGTAGCGGGTCAACGACCTCTGTAGCGGGTCAATGACCTCTATAGCGGGTCAATGACTTTTATAGCGGGTCAATGACCTCTATAGCGGGTCAGTGACCTCCATGGCGAGTCATTGACCTCTATAACGGGTTAATGACCTCTGTAGCTGGTCAATGACCTCTATAGCGGGTAAATGATCTCTAATATTAACTGAGTGTTAAGCAGTTAAAGTTAACTGTGTATTTAGGAGTTAAAGTTAACAGAGGACCAAGAACCGACCGATATGTCCGACGCTATATTCATGCACATGGTAGAGATGACTATACTAGTGACCAGACTGGTTATAGAGTTCGCCAAGGCTCTGCCAGGGTTCCAAAGTCTCAACAAAGAAGATCAAATCATCTTACTTAAGGTAGTTAAGTTCATATACTTCATATTCTTAAACTAAATTACTTTAAAAAGGTAATTTTATTCTTAAACTAAATAACTAATTAGTATATTTTCATGCTAATGATTTTTATTTGCAACATTTAGATGCCGGCAGTCAGAGTGCAATGCCGCATTTTTTATGGTTGGTTGGTTATTTTTAGGGTGGGGCGATTGTTTAGTTTGTTGTTTTTTAGTAGGCTTGTTGGGTGGGGAGGGAGGGTGGTGATTTTTGTACTTTGGCGGTTATTATTTATTAATTATTATTTATTAATTATTTATTTTTTTTGTTAAGGGTTCCGCGTCAGAAGTGATGATGCTCAGAACGGCCCGCCGTTATGACCCAGAGACCGATACCGTGGTGTTCGGTAATGGGACCCCATTTACCGCTACCAGTATGGCCTTCGGGGGGCTGCAGGGGCACGTCGACTCGATGTTTATTTTCTCCCGGGGGATGAGCCGACTTATGGTGGATAATGCCGAGTACGCGCTTGTTACGGCTCTGGCTATTTTCTCAAGTAAGACTTCATTTTGGGTTATGTGCTCGGTTATATGCAGTGACGTTTTGGGTTATGTTTTGGGTTATATTTTTCTATTAATTTAACCATTAATTGTTAAAAAATGGCCTTTTTGTTAAATTTTTCTTTTTCATTTCATTTCTGACATTTTGGGTTACATATATGATGTTAAGTTCATTATATCTCTTATAAACCTCTATAAATACCTTCTAATTGTGCTGATGTGACGTTTAAACAGATCGCCCGGGTCTATCTAACGTCAAAGCTGTAGAGCAGATCCAGGACATCTATCTGGAGGTCCTGTCCTGCTACGTTACCCATCGGAGGGTGGGGAACAAACTGTTCCTACCCAAGTTGCTCTATAAGTTGGTGGAACTTAGAACATTGAGTGCGGAACACGCAAAGGTTCTATATAATCTCAAGTTAGAACGAAGAACGTTGCCGCCGTTGTTGAGCGAGTATTTCGATATTTCGGAATGAGGGGGAGGGAGGGATGGATAGAGAGAGTGATGGATAGTGTGATGAATAGTGTGATGAATAAAGTGATGAATAAGGTGATGAATAGAATGATGAAAAGTGTGATGAAGCGAATAAAGTGATGTATCTAATGTTACGTGTGATAAACCAGATAAAGTGATGTAGAGAGTGATGAATTGAATAAAGTGATGAATAAATGTGATGTAAAGTGTTATGTAGGGGGGAAGTTTCAGTATTTTTGTTACATCTTTCATACAGTGTGCTATAAATAACATCCTTGTAATATCTAACCTCTAAACTCTCTCCGATTGGTTGTTATTCTTTTCGGCTTTTGCGGTTTTTAACCATCAGGTTTATTTGCATAATTTATGCGCCACGATCTCTTTTCATAATCGGGCTTCGTCCAATGATATTCATTTAAATCGGGTTGTTTCAAATTTATGCAAATATTTTACGATTTCATGTATTTATTAAAAAATAAAATAAAATTTAAATAAATAGCAAAATTGATGTAAATTTAATTTCCATTTATTATTTAACTAAATAAAATTACTTTATCATTTTGTACTGATTTAGTACAAAATTAAGAATTAATATCGTAATAATAAAATAATATAAATATTGTTTGTAATATGTGAGAACTTAATTTGCGATCTTTTTTGATTGGTTGGCTTGGCTTAACAATGTGAGATTATTTGTCTATTTGGCTGAACAGTAGTGATATTTGTTTTCTTATAAGTTTAAATTTTGTATCATAATTATAATATTATGATTTTAAATGCATTTAGAACGTTAAATGCATTTGTCGATAATATTATTGCTTTGTCTCTCATTCTGTCTGTCTATCTATCTGTTTGTCGGTCTGTCTGTCTATCTATCTTGAGAGCTATCTACCTTCCTACCTACCACATATCTAAATACGAGGGGCGTTCAGTAAGTAAGTCCCAAATCCATATAGCAAATAAACAACTAACATATCAGTGTTCAATTCACATTTTTTGTTCACTAGACATAGTACTAGAAGTGTATTAACAGATATTTCATTCAAATGCTACAGTCACTCGTTACTTTTCAACATAATCTCCATGAACGTTAAATGCATTTGTCCCAGCGCTTAATTAGATTCTAAATCCTCGTCTGAAGAAATTCTTAGATTGGTTATAATGCACTACTTCTTTTTGAAGTTCTTCATCGTCGTGGAAATGTGTTCCACTGAGATGTTTCTTCAATGGACCAAAGAGGTGAAAGTCACTGCTTTTTATGATGTCGTCCACTTGCTTTACCGCAGCGTCTGTAGCAATTTCAACTGGACGACCAGCTCTCTCGTCGTCCTCAAGGTGTGAACGACCATTATTGAATTTTTTTACCCAATTCCTAACCGCCTTACGTGACAAACATTTTTCTCCATACACAGGCAACATTTCTTTATGAATATCCTTCAATAGATGCCCTTTCACCCACAAAAATCGAACTACAGCACGCTGCTCAAATATCATACATTTGCTCGCAACAAGCCATCTGAAACACTTGCAGTGTGTCCTGAACTAATGTATCACAGTTAATACGAAAACTCTGCTGCAGTGCTTTTGCTATATTGATTTGGGACTTACTTACTGAACGCGCCTCGTAAATAAAAATAATTGACTGCTGTGTTAATAATAATTGTCTGCTGTGTTAAGAGTGAAGCGTTCACTCATCACTTGATTTATACACACACAGTTCATAACACGTCAGTAAATAGACACATTTGTTCTGATGTGACGTTAAGCAATAACCGCATAATTTCTATTCATATACATAGATCTATGACCTAGGCAAATGTATATATTAATTTTCATATTTTTTGGTTTATTTATATCAGCTTTTTGCTTTCGAGACATTTTTATGCTTATATCATATTGCTTTAATGATATTGCTTGTACAAAAATCTTGTATATACATGTATATACAAAAAGCATGTATATACTTGTATATTATATACACTATATAATATTTATGTATATATAAGTGTATATTTTATGTATATAATAGGTATATTCAGTATGTCAGTAAATAGACGCATTTGTGCTGATGTGACTGTGACGTTAAGAGTGAAGCATTTACTCATCACTTGATTTATACACACACAGTTCATAACGCGTCAGTAAATAGACGCATTTGTGCTGATGTGACGTTAAGAATATTTACTAATTCGGTGAATAACTACCCAGTGCCCCGTAGCTCTGTAGTGTAGAATCAAGCGCCTTTTTCACTCTGTGATCAATACAATCCGGTTACTTTTGTTCTTTTTGTTTCATTTTTGTCTTAATTTTACTATTAATTGTAAAAAATTGAAATTTGTCAAAATTGTTTTATAGTAGAGGAAATTAGTTGAATCGGTGTTTAGCTTATTAAACGGTAATTAAGGTCTTCAATGACCTGCCTGTACTATGTCGAGTTTTATAGTCATTAAGTTTTTGTTATCTTAATATCAAGTGTATAATGTCTTGTTCTCTGTTCTTTTTTATCATGTACCCTTCTACAAAGCCTGCAGTTTATCATCTTATTCTCTCATCTTTCTTCCCGATGTGCCCTTCTACCGGGCCTACAGTTTATCGTCTTATTCTCTGATCTTTCTTCCCGATGTACCCTTCTACCAAGCCTACAGTTTATCATTTTATTTTCTGATCTTTCTTCCCGATGAACCCTTTTAACAAGCCTGCAGTTTATCATCTAATTCTTTCATCTTTCTTCCCGATGTGCCCTTCTACCGAGCCTACAGTTTATCGTCTTATTCTCTGATCTTTCTTCCCGATGTACCCTTCTACCAAGCCTACAGTTTATCGTCTTATTCTCTGATGTTTTTTGATGTACCCTTCTACCAAGCCTTAAGTTTATTGTCATATTCTAAGATATACTTCTTGTGAGTGATGTACCCTTCTCTCAAGCTTATAATCTTATTCTTTCATCTCTCTACTTAATGTACCCTTCTCCCGAGCCTATTATCTATTGCAATATTCTTATTATTGCAATGTCTTTATTCTCAATGTACCCTTCTCCCAAGTCTTCACTTACTAACACGAAGCGAACCGATTAAATTTGCTATTTAATTTGATTATTTATTTCTTGACTAAATAATCAAAATAATATTATTTATTATACATTGTCTAGTTAATACTGTACATATTGTAATAAAGAGTCTGCTTTGATTTTTATTGTTTTTAATTTGATGTTTGTATAGAAAATTCGATATTGCCATTCTGTCTCTCTGTCTGTCTGTCTGTCTGACTTGTTGTTGGTTTGTCTGTTTATTTGTCTGTATATCACTGCAATGACTAGTGCGTTTGATCAACGCGCCAGGCTAAACGTTCAATTTTCAACCAACTTGAGACTATAATTTTGATAACAAAAAACTAAAATTTAATTAATCTAACTACTGGACAGATTAAACATTAAGTATTTATTACTAATTACATAACAAACTATTTTATGGGCACGTGTAAAGCCCAGTGGCGTCGCCAGGAATTTACCAGTGGGGAGGGGTTTCCTTGAAAACTTGAAAAGTGATGACCGTTTTTATGTTATCACTAATTTTTTCACTTTTTTTCTCAATTTTGCTTCGATTACAGGTTTTTAGCTCCACCTAAATGAATTCAATGAAAGAAATTCAGTCAATTATCACAAGGGGGCTTTAGCCCGCTAAACTCGCCTAACTTTTACATTACAAAAACCATTTTTTATACTCAAATGTGGGGATTATAGTACCCCCACCACGATCCCTTGCCTAGTAATAGCGTTACAAGTGCTAGCAAAACATCCCGTTCTAGGAAGGGGGGCTAGAGTGGTTGTGGTTTTGCACGTGCACGTGTGGTTTTGAACCAAATAAAAGCCGGACATGCGCTCTAGCTTTGGCCAAAATTCAGTGAAATAATTATAGTTTCAAGGGGGGGGGGAGAATATTTAAAGTTAAGGGTGGGGGTATATATAAATTCGTAAAACGTGATTTTCTGCAACAGAGGGACAGAAGGACAGACAGACAGAGAGACAGACAGAGAGACAGATTGAGAGAGAGACAGATAGGCCCATATAGCAGAAAGACAGACAGAGAGACAGAAAGGCCCATATAGCAGAGAGACAGACAGAGAGACAGACAGACAGAGAGACCGACAGATAGGCCCATATAGCCTGCAGAGAGAGAGAGAGAGAGAGAGAGAGAGAGAGAGAGAGAGAGAGAGAGAGAGAAAGAAAATAACAGAGAGAAAATTAAGTTTTCGTTAAAATTAAACTATTTTCAAGCTTTTTGTTTCTGTCATTTAAATATAATTTTTATCAAAACTAAACAACCTAACTCAATGAATGTGCCCCTTTCCCCTGAACCCCCTCCCTTGGACCCCCTCCCCTTTCTCCTAAGCTTTCCCCCCCTCCCCCTCCAATTGAGTGTTAACGAAGGTATTTTTTAGAAAGATGACATCAGATTAATTTTTTAATCAGATCAAAATTAAGAAATATGAATAGGTAATAAAATACTGATTAATTTAACAACAATCTAAATTATCTTAATGATCTATAATGATTTGAAAAAAACTTTTAAAGTAATAATAAGATTAATTAGCTTTTTGAGGAATAAAAAATTAAATTATTAAAATACTGATTATAATTTATGAAAAATCTCAAATTTTCAATGAACTTTTGATAACAATCTGATAGATCTTGCTTCACTAAATAAATTTTTGAAACTCGACTTTTTATTATTATCATCATAAAATCAACAACTTAATTTGCTGCACCCTTTAGTAAGACGCTTAGATTGACAGCTGCATCTGAGACATCTTTCGTATAATACGGTAATCCAGACGTTAAACTTGCTGCACCCTTTAGTAAGACGCTTAAATTACATCTGAATCATAGTTCATAATAACTTCGCATTTATATTTATAATAATATATTATATTCCTTGTTGATTTAAAGAGGT
Source organism: Oconnorella tubifera (assembly GCA_034700105.1). NCBI lineage: Eukaryota > Metazoa > Annelida > Clitellata > Enchytraeida > Enchytraeidae > Oconnorella > Oconnorella tubifera. The sequence goes on along the minus strand of JAQIXG010003820.1, from coordinate 1,092 downwards.
TTTTTCATTAGTAATAAAAATAAAAAGATAATAAAGATAACGAGAGATAATATTTATAATTGATTAGATCAACTGTGTCATTAATTAGGATCACTAACCAGGTATTAGTAATAAATTATTAGTAATAAAAATTATCCACGTGTTTAGTTCAATGCAACTATAAATTGGGACAGTTCGAAAATTATCTATAATATTATCTTTAGATAAATATTTGAGCGAAAAATATGCAGAGATCATTAAGCTACGGGTCAAGTTAAATTTAGCCCCCCTTGTGATAGTAAGTGGCGGAGACTGGTTAAAAATTATGGGGGGGGGGGGGTGAAAAAAATCAGTGAAAATTGACAAATTTTTAATTTTTGGCATTTATCAAATTTCTCCCAATTAAACTATAATTTTTATGCGAGAAACTATGTTGAAATAAATTCGACGACCTTTTTTAGATTTATATCATAATATCGCGGTATTTTACCGCGAAATTATCATTTTAAATGATGATTAAGCGATATCATATCTTAAAAATCGTTCTTTAAATCATTAAGTTAAAATTTAAATTCATTCATAAAACTAAAAACGATTTCTAAACATTTTAAGTTTTAAACGTTAAATTCTAACCTTAACTTTTATCAAATAAAAATCTCAAATATTTAAGGGTAGGGCGGCCCATCCCCTCCCCCCCATCTCTTAAAATTTGATTATTGTCTGTACTCAATAGGTCAAAATACTGGTTATCGATGTATTTTTAACTTATCGAATTGTTATAAAAAGGTCTCAAATTGATCTGAGCGGAAATTTTGTTGTCAGAGCATTAGTTTTTTAAGTTAAATTCGGTTAAATTCAAATTTAGTTAAATAAAATTATTTTTGTATAGATTCAGAAAACTATCTAAGGTATTATTCTTTAAGGTTTAAGATTTTATTGTGACATTAACGTCACATCAGCACGGAAACGTTGATTTTATAAACTAATATCATTAATTTTCATGTTGCTTGACGTCACATCAGCACAAATGCGTTTATTTACTGACGCGTTATGAACTGTGTGTGTGTATAAACCAAGTGATGAGTGAACGCTTCACTCTTAACGTCACATCAG
>JAQIXG010003819.1:0-14010 GCA_034700105.1 Oconnorella tubifera | reverse complement strand
GGAAGTTAATGAAATAGTGACGTCATAGGTTGAGTTAGTAAGTAAGGAGAATTTTACAGGTTTAAATTCTCCAAAAACATAATTTGATTATATTGCACAAGATTTCACGAGGGGGTCCCACTTTTTTTGCGCCACCCTGTAGTTTATTTCCGCCTGCAATGAGTCCGTTCGAGTGACTCTAATCTTACACTTGCAATTTTTTTCTGTTTTTGCTGTTTTGTGGGCACTGCGTGTCATATGTAAAATAAATTATAATAAATGCAAACGAAGTATTTTAAGAACAAATTCAAAAAGATTATTAAAAATATTATCAAAGGGCAGCAGATATTTGCCACAATGATAATAAATTTATTATTTCCCCTATCATTACCCATTTTCTCCCTTTATCAGATTTTACGAAATTCAAGCCCGGTTCCAAAGTGGTGGAATCGGTAAGATATACTGAAGGAGTGTAAGTAACACATTAGGGTTAGCGATTAAGTGACACATGATAAATCAATAAATTTAATAAAAACAACTGCAGTTCCGCGGCACCTTAGTATTTTCCTTCTGTCTTGTATGCCAATTATGTTGAGAAAAATAAATCTGCTCTACAATTCCGCAGCGTGAACATTTTTTCCTTACATCATTTAGTTACTTAGTGATATTATAATTGAATAATTGATATCATTTGCTTAATTTAATGATATCAGTCAATCCTTTATTGATATCATTAATTCACTGATTTCCTAAAAACTAATGAACGGCCTATCTCAAAACACGTAACGGCTAGTCAGCCAATCACAATACTCGCAGATCACTTGTTTATTGATATTATTGATTCATTAATGATTTCCTTTAAATGTTTCAATTAATGATATAATTTAAATCGTATTATGATATTCATTAAATGATATCATTCAATCAATGGATGATATCATTAATTAATTTATTGATATCATTAAATAAAACAATAATAACACTAAATGAATTGATGATTTCTCTAAATGCATGATTTATTGATATCATTAAATGAGATAATGCTATCATTAATTCATATAATGGTATCATTAAACACGTGACTTTTCAGTGTTTAAGGGAAAATTGAACCTCACTGGTTCGAATTTCACGTGACCACAATGTGATCCAATCAAATACCTTGAATAAGCCTATCACGTGTTTAATAATATCATTAAATTAATAAAAGATACCATTAATCCATTATGCATTTAATGATGTAATCAATTTATTTAATGATGCCCAATAATTGAATGAATGATAACTTAAAATTAATTTATGACAGTTTTAATTGCATGATTTAGATTACTGATATCGATATCAATAAATTTATTAATTTAACTTATATCATTTATTCAATTAATGATACTATTAAATAACTAAATGATATTATTAAGTCATTTAATGATATTATTAATTGCGTAGCGTTATTGGTTTAATACCTCTATAATAAATAGTAAAACGGGATGGCATACTCGGGATGGCACTGTAGTCCACTTCAAACGTTTGAATTTTCAACTTTTTCGAGGGACACATCTTTGCGACTCGACACAAGCTGCACTGCAGTGCAACGCTGATTTTTGGAAAAAAAAATTACACGTTCATTCCAGATGCAAATAAATAAGAGAAGAATTATTAACAAATAAACCTACCATACTATCTAGATTTTAAATCATGACTCACTATTATTAACATGTTTAAGAGGTTTTATGCTATAAAAAATAAAGAAATTAAATAGCTAAACAAGTTAAATTTTATAAGTTAAAAATAAGTTAAAATGTTATGCATTTATGTTAAATTTTAAAATAATAATATTTAAAAATAATTATTTTGCTATTATTTACAATTATGATTTATTATACAACATGCAGAAAGTTAATAGTTTGAACAGGCATTGTAAATGAAATATTGACAAACGTTCAAACATTTAAACTCGAAAAGTTAAAAAGTGTCTGGGAAATCTGTCTCAAAAGTTCCTAGCGCTGCCGCCGCATTTTTCCGCTGCACCGCCAAAGCAAGGCGTTGCCTCAGGAAAGAGGTGAACCTTGGATCTCATGAGACGATAGAGATCCGTTTGCCCAACTCATTCATGAAAAGCAAGACCCAACTTGCCCCAAGAACCCATGGAGAGTCACATTCGATATGGAACGAACTCGTTAGAGGTATTAAAGGCAGCATACTGGGACAACTCGTCCGATTTCGTTAAAGCTGCCGCTGCGCCCGACTTCAGGTCCACAGCAACTCTCAGCGAAATGTCATCCAGATTTAGTCAAAGTGATGCAGAGGGTATTGCATTTAGCCAGACACCAGAGCTAGGAGCACGAGATGCGGCAGACGTGCAGATGTGCAATCATATACCCCCTGAAGCAGAAATTCTGCCGTCACCCCACACACAATATGATCCCATGCTCGCTGTTTTCCCCTGCCCTCTGCCATCGGGCCAATTACTCCCCAAGCCCTTCCACGCTGTTTCCGCTCTGTCAACAGCGGGATCCTGGATGGATAAGACGTGAATGGGGAGAAGTTGAGAAAGGAGCTCAGTGGCAGCAGCAATGGATACCAAAAAGGCTGACAGTGCCAGATACTGAGCACTGCGAATTCCAGTCTCAGCCCATCTTAGAGGGAGACAGACTCGAAACCATATTGAAGAGGATAGGATTAAATATTTTAGATTAGATTTTAGATTAGTTTCATCTGTTTTTTCTATTGTATATAATACAACAACACGTGCATTTATTTTCGACAACCAAAAACACCTTGAGTATAAACAACGTAGGCTATTTTACATAAATTATATTGATTAGGTTGCTGTGACTCTGAAGAAATCTAGTGACTTCCAAGTACAACTTCCCATTTACAGGAAACCAATGAATACAGATGCTATATATACCCTCGATGTATGTATTTAGAACTCTTTTTATACATATATCAGTTTCTTTTGTATCAAAGGCATGTTATAAAATATAAGCTTAATTCAGTTTCTTGTATTTATGACATGTTTTCATGGCTCTATATTTTAATGTTTTTACACCCTTTAGATATTAATCTCAATTTCTATTGAATATAGATAGTGTGCAGGCCTACAATGGACTTTGAAGTTTGAAAATTTGATTTGTGAGTATAGAGTATTATATATAGTAGATTTATTTATTTACTATTATGGTATGATGATGTAACTTTTGTTACAAATATTTCAGGTGGCCAGCAATGCTGCTGCAAATGCATACTTTTGGATTGTTCCAGTGAATTTCGGTCAGATTGCAATTAATGTTAACGCTCGATCATCTACTGCGGGTGATGCTGTCCAGCAAATGCTTCTTGTTAAGGTAATAGAAATAGGAACAGTTCTAAAACTTTATGCAGAAGTTAAGAGCCACTATATACTGTATGTAATTTTTTTTATACAAAACGGTTCTAAATTAAACGAACATGCATCATGTCGCATTTAATTATAATCAAATTGCTAAAATATTTAACATTATTTAATGCGCTTTAACGTGATGTATATCAAGTCAATCTTTACCAGCAGCCAATGTGAAAGAAATACTAATTGGTTTATATTCAATCCGAATTATTACTCAATACAAAATCAAGTTTAACTTTTACAACTGTTATGGCCTAGTTTTAAACTGAAATTATTTTCAGATTATCAAATTTTAAATGCTTCAATAATCGTAATAAACGTAATTAACTTATTAACAAAGAAAGTAGTAATTTGTTATATAAAATATTAAATTTAAATATGTAAACGGCTCCGGTGGATAATAAGGGATCGTTTGATTCCATAATGGTCTACTATAAGCAGGCAGATTCATTGACAGAAAAATGCAATGGCACAAACGATATATTTTCTTTTTTAACCATAGGCGTATAAGGAAAGAATAGTTTATTGCATATATTAAACAACAGGTTTTATCATTAAAATGCTCCATAATGTTGCTAGTGTGTCTGGTGCACTTCTCTGCATCAAATGTCATCGGTTATCTGTTTGTTCTGGCAGAACTAAGAATTTTACGGAACCTTAGCTTAGTAATTTTTGTTCACTGCAAACTATAGTAATTTAAGACAACTGTTTGTTCGCTATTAGCTTACAAATTGGTTATCAAATCTACATCAAATTGGTTTGCTAATTTGTAAACAGCAATTTGTCTTATGTTATCATAGTTTGGATTGGACAAAATTATTTAGACTAAGTGATGATAAACCTACACATGAATCCGTGTTATAAGGAGCCATATATGCACTACCCAATAATAGATTTCAGTACTTTGCATACATGTCTGAAATATTGAAATTACTGGCCCATAATAGAGACATCTTTTTTGAATCATACTTTTATCTATTCTAGATGTTAGAGTTTTTTATTACAGCCACAACTGAATAAGAACAGCCAACTACAGCCACCATTTAACATTTAAAAACACTGAAAACACAAACAAACAAACTTTTGTGTCATCTGACTCGATTCTTATTTCAAATTTAAACCTCTTTCTGACCCTAGCCAAAGAGTTGTTGTTCACTTAATTATTTTACTTCCACAGATTCATAACCAGATTTAAAATATATAATTATTTTAAAATGTGTAAAATATACATATTTACTTTTAATAACTTGACAGTAGTTTGTGTCAATAGATAGAAGGAGTTACTAATCAGTACAGCAACTCTTTGCTAATACTTTTGCCTGAAGACGGAAAAACGTATGATACAACAATGAAGATAGATTTTCCTCCAAAGGGAGTACTGGTACCAGGATCTCAGCATATAGAGTGCACTGTGGTTGGTCAGTATTTTCAGAACACGGAAAAAGGATTATTAAATCACTTTAATTAACTAAGAATATATGATAAAAAAACTGTAATTGATCACCTATAATTGTATAATCTAGTTCAGTTTATTCTAGTTTAAATCTAGTTAAACATAACAGAGTATTGCAGATTATAAAATTTAATGGAATTTTATTGAATTGCTATTTGCGGTGTATATTGTGCTTGAACTGTGCACGCACAGGCGATGCTGTGTTTCTAACATTAATAAACAGGGGTGGTTTGGAGCCGGTTCGGTCCGGTTCGCCCGAACCGGTAGTTCCGTTTGGGCGAACCGTTGCGAACCGGCTTGAAAAAAATTGTATATTTTTTTGTGCATAATACTACAGTAAGTTAAGTAATTCCAAATTACTGTTTCCAGATTATTGTTTCCAGAATATAAACTTAGTAATTATATTTTAGTTATGGAAACTCCATTAGTCTAACTTTCGAAGTCTTCTTAAAAATGTGAACTAATTACCATTTTACTCTAATATAATCAATGCATATGTTTTAATAGTTATTGCACGAACTACGTACAGCTACAAACAATTAATAAATAAAAATAAATCCAATACTCATAACGACTGCATATTATATTTGACTTAAATAATATACAAGTTTTATCCTACCTAGATTTTGTTGTTTTTGTTTCTAGTCAAATATATTATTTTATTAATCAGTTTCATGAAGCAATTTCAGGCAAAGGTTATTAGTTTACTATTTAACATTTAAAGCCTCTCTCTATTGCAGTTATTTCAAGCAGTATATATAACTTTTGATCTGACTATTATTTCATAAAAAATAGAAAAAAAACTTATTTACGTTTTTGGCCAAACACATAACACGTATCTGAAAAATTAATACAACTAATCCACGATTCAAACATGCACAATTTCACGTGCATGTTCTCCAAAACTTTTCTACCCTCCCCCCCCTCCGTTTCGGCCTCCTCGATTATTCACCAAAAACAGCGAACCGGTAGTTCCAATTTTAGCAAACTACCCCTGTTAATAAAATTTAATAATAAGTAAGAAAAATATTCAAGTGTAGGTCAACAGATAAACTTATAGATAAATAAGAACTCAGCAATTGTATATATATGTAATATACTACTTGGTAATATGCTTGTATACAGGTAATATACTTGGATCCGCATTGCATAATTTGGATCAACTTCTACAAATGCCAGAGGGTTGTGGTGAACAGAACATGATTGGTTTAGCTCCTGATGTCTATATTCTTAGTTATCTTGATAGCATTGGTCAAACTACCTTAGATATTAGAGCAAAAGCTATCTCATATATGGAATTAGGTTTGAAAAATGTGAATGTTTTGTTTCATAAACTTTTCTGCTATAATTTTTAAAAAGTAAAATAGAAGAAATTATCGTGGTGGCTAATAATAAATATTTTTTTAGAAAATTTTAAAGTTCTGTTGCAAATTGCTAGGGTATCAAACTGAAATGACTTACTGGAGATATTATGATGCCGCATTCAGCGCTTTTGGTAACATGGACTCTAGTGGTAGTACTTGGTAGGTCATCAGCATTTTGTGTTGTACTGTACAGCATTTTGTACTACTCTGTAATTCATACTTATCATTTAAATGTAATTACCAGAATCATTACAGATTCTCACATTGTAGAAGACTGTGAGTAGTGAATATTCAATATAGATGGGTGCTTATCTGAAGTTGCAATTTTATGTCTCAAATATCATTCAGAGCGTGAACGATTTTTTTTATATTTATGATAATGATTTGATTTATAATTATTTTGATAAGGTTGCTTTTAGGAGCCTCCATTACATAGTTTACAATCGACCCACGAAGTCCTACTCACTTCCAGTTATCGTTACCTCTTTCAACAACATACAATAGAAATAATTCAAAAGATAGCATATATTGTTTAGCTAAAGCAATGTCCCACAGCTGGCTAAGTTCAATATTGGCTGCTGCGTTTGGCTGCTGCAGCCAAGCTAATAGCTAAGTTTATTATAATAGTCATTTAAATAACCAGAAAATTTATGATGAAAACACATTTTTTCTTCAACACACTGTATGGATAGCATGCTCAATGATGAAGACGACTACAAAAATTCCAACCAGCTCTATAAATTTTCATTTTATATTTTGGATCTTCGTTAGTTTATTATAATATAATATAATATTTTGCATTATTTTAAATTCACTATAGGTTAAGTGCATTCGTTGTAAAAGTATTCCATCATGCCAAGAAATACATACACGTTGATGAGATTATGATTGGACAAACGTTGGCTTGGATTATAAGTCAACAGAAGAGTACTGGAGAGTTTAATGAACCTGGTACTGTCATTCACAGTGATATGCAGGTTAGCGTAAAACTCGTTTAAACCTTTTAACCGTGATAAGTGTTGTTGTTTCTTGTTCCATCATAGTTCTAGTATGTAATGAACCTTAGAATAAAAATACTACAATTATAGTAAATATTTTCTATTAAATATTTGTATCGAAATTACCGATTTTTTAATATATTGGGTTATATATATGCAGTAGTACATTTTCTATGCTGTAGTTACCATCTGTTTTGTATTTGTTTTTATCGCTTAGATATGTGTCTAGGTCGGTCTTTTACCATTTTTTCTTGCATAAATATATCACCTTATATCATCCTATTATTATTCCAATATACTTAACAGATCATGACTTTATACTTTAGTAACATTTGAGAGCAAAATTTAACCTTGATTCTGTCCATTAATCTTCGTGTAAGAATGAGTAATGTGTTTAAAACTCTTTACTAATCATTAATAAAGATATATAAAGTTTATCATTGCAAGTATGCAAGCAACTATTGATAAAAAAAACTTTTTCCTTCTCTTATATCTCAATGAGTTCGGGTTTATTCCAGTTTTACTTGTGTAATCATTTTCTGCCACTCAATATTCAAGTTGCCTGGTAATATCGCCCTCAGTCATATATTTACTTTTCTCTGCATCTTTTCTGCACCATCAAGCCCCAAATTCATAGACACAACTAATTATAAACTATAGATGTATAGAAGCTACTCTGTGGCTATAATTGATTCTTGTTACTTTTAATTAATCACCCTTTAAAATTACAGTTAGAGTGATTATCTTTTAATTTTCTACAATATACATAAAACTTCAATGATTCTTAGATCTCGATTCATGACTTTAATTTCAAGAGAAAGATGTTATTGTGCAGGTGTGTAAGAGAAGCAGAGAGATTAAAAAAGGGAAATTTTCTACCTTTTTGATAAATGATATCAATTTTATTACCTAAGCTAAGCAAAACGTTCCTTTCTCTCCTGTTCATATATTTATTTGCATATGACCTTTTTGGTTAATACTTACACGTTTGTTTTATTATTAAATTGTTATATTTACAGGGCAATACTAATCGTGGCATACCACTAACAGCATATGTAATGATCGCTCTCATTGAAAATAAGTATAACACTTATGTGGTTTGTAAATCGTTTGTTTTTCATAAATTATTTATGTTGAACTAGTGACTGTTATAAGAGCAATTGTAACATTTAATTAATATAACTCTTTGACATTATTGAATTGTCGTTTTGAATTGGACTTGGAGAGTTTAATACGGATATCAATGATGAGATCTTGAATGAGTAACTGGCAACTGACATGTTGAGAGCGAGATTTTCTATTGAGAATACGTAGCAGATGTCAACAAAAACTGTTTTTCATTGTAATGAGCTCAAACTGTTGCAAAGTTTTGGATCTGATGCAGAAAATGAATGGGTTGAAAATCACACATATTTATATAGAAAGAATAACCTCCGGTTCCTTTAAAAGTAGCTATTTATCGGATCAATGCATATGTATCGATTTGCTCTTATTTGCGTTTTTTGAACCTAAAATTCTGCTTAAAACTCTGTTTATCTCCTTATTTATGTACAGATTTTATGTCGCCGATTTTGCCGACATAAACAGTTTATTAGCGATCGATTTTTGCACTATTTACAAAGTAAACAAACACGGCCAATATGGACAAATAATGATCAAATATTTCAATTTATTTATCTTGAATTTTATCATAATTTTAGCGGAAAATAAATATTGAAATCTTAAGAAAATTAAATAAAATCATAATAAAAACTTCAATTAATGAAGGAAGCAGTGACTTGTTATATAAAATATGAAATATGTAATCGGCCCCCGTGGATAATTAGGGATCGTTTGATCCAGTGATAGTCTATGTATGGGAGCGGATAGATTCATTGTTGAAATTGTAATGCGTCAATCGAAATACTTTCTATTTGAATAGATAGAATTATTTATTGCGTAAAAGTCAGATTTTGATCATTAATATACGCCGTACATTTTACTGTAAATTGGCATTCCCTTCCCAATAATGGCATTGTGATTTGTAAATTTTTCATTTTGATTGCTGTAAAATTAAATAAAGAAATAAAATAAATAAATTAAATGATTAAAATAATTAAATGCTATTTATCAACAAACTCATCTGACCTCAACATAACCCCAAATTGACCTAATTACAACCAATCAGAGAGCAGCTTACATATAAATCGATACATAGCTAAAATTTGGCTAATCACGTCTCACGAAACGCATTTCAGCAAAATTTTAGCTAAATTCTAAATTTCAATATAGATGTGTAGAGACCGTAGGCCTATGTACTTCTCCTGAAACCGGGGGTTAAAGATGCAAACTCAAACACCATGTGTGGAGAGCAAAAGAGAAGCAGAGCCAAAAAGTTGCGGATGAGCAACAAATCCAGAAAGCCCTTGATGCAGAGAATATGAGTAGGAAAATACTCGGAAAATTTGAGCATTGGTGGATTATAAACACAGAATTCGGCACAAGTATATCATACAAACATGACAAAAATATGTTAAACAAATAGCCATGCAGAAATGGAGATATTATTTTGTTTGACTAATGCCGGTATGCAAGAAACAAAGATTTGTAATTATGTTTGCTAGCAAAACATTTCTGACCTTATATATAGAAATTGACCCAATCACATTAAATTTTGTCATTTTATCGTAATGTGATTGGGCCAATTTCTATAAATAGGGTCAGAAATGTTTGCTAGCAAACATAATTACAAATCTTTGTTTCATGCATACCGGCATAAGTCCATGTTTAGCAAATGATATACCTAACAGCATGAGCAACAATATTACATTTTTCAATTCTGAATGAAGGAAATACAACTTTGTCAATGCTTTCACTAATGCACTTTCCATTGAAAAATGAAGTCGATTCGAATATTATATTGACTTTTTCCTATCTTTAGTCTCCAGTATCTGGTTTCCTGTCTCGGTTATATGATTGATGCGGCCTAATTTAGTAATTATATAATATAGTAAGTATATTAATATAATGAAGACTAGTAAATTGCCTAATTAAAAAATTATAAACTGCTGTAACTTCTTCATCTTAAATATATGTTTATGAAATGAGAACTGATAGATGACTTATTTCGAATCTTGACGATTTGAATCGCAAAGACGGAAGGAAATAATATAAAATGTTTTAATATACACTTTTTAATGAAATATTTCATAAAATTTTTAAAAAAAATCCAAATTACAAAATTATCTATAAAACTTTATATCCTTAATCGCATTCACAATAATAATAATAATAATAATAATAATTTAACATTGAACTAATCTCTACCAGGATTGAGTTCGCTCGAAAAGACTTCAATTTGAAATTAAAATGAATATTTAATCAATTTCTTTAAGTTTCCTTGCTCGGGCTGTATTAACATACCGGTGCAGCTGTTCAAAGTAGAAGTTTATAAAAAGGAGACCTTGCCTGAGCACCCATTTATACCGCAACGATGATCAATCAGAGAAGGTTAAGCTGAGAGGTTTAGCAACTTAAATAGTACGCCTATCTATAATAGCAGAACATGAATTTTGAATCTCATTTTTTTAAATTTGTATTTTTTAATATTGATTAATATTCAGAATGTGGCGAATATCTTTCGAGATATATTATGAAAGATTTTTTGTTTAGATTTGAACATACTTTTCTGATTTATTGTGAATAATATGAAGTTATATGTTTCAGGATATTATCAGCTCCGTTAGTATCACAAAATCTGTTAATAAAGCAAAAGTTTTCTTAGAATCGAACTTGAACACTATCAGATCTGACGCGTATACTCTCAGTATTGTCGCCTATGCTTTGGCTATTGTTGGCAGCAGTCACGCTGATGATGCTCTAAACAGTCTCAAGCTGTTATCTATAACTAAAGGTAAAACCATCTGTTTTAAGTTTAAAAACATGCTCAACTAGATAACGAAGTCAACTAGCACTTAGCCAAATTGAGAGTTTGATTCGACAGTGGTGTACCCAAGCTGGGAAGTGTGTGTAGCCCCCCCCCCCCTTAGAGGTACAATTTTTTTTGGTAATGTAAGAGGTGTCACTTTAGCTGCTGAATCACTTTTTGATTATTCTGGAAAAAATAGCTTTGGGCACGTGGATGCGGAAGAAATATTTGAAGAACATTTACTCAAGAAATCAAAATCAAGAAATCAAGGTCAAGAAATCAGAATAGTGACCAAAAGATCACGCAATTTTTGAAGGAAAAACTTGAATCTTCGTCAATTCCTGGCTAAGCCACATGGTTTCGATACCAACAAGCCGCGTTTTGATTAACAGTACTTAACTTCTATGAATAATAATTGTTAACTTAGCATTTCACTCTCTGGTACGGGATTCTGGTCTCTGTTTAATTTAACAACTATAAATGAAATGACGAATAAACAATTCAGGCTCCAACCTGACTCTTAAATTCTTGTGATTAAAGTAGCAATGATTGTTGACTGTCCAGTTCTTTAATTACTTGATTACTGTCCATAAAAATATGATAATAAAGCCTGTGGGTCTATAAGTTACTCAATCACCTTTAAATCTAACTATTATGTCTTCAAATTTATGACAGCAAAGCTGAAATTAATAAACTTTCAATTGTTTAATATTCTGGAGTAATACTTATATTCTTTTGAAGTTAATTCTAAATTGAAATTTATGGCATGCTGAAATAGTATATTAATATACTGAATCACATTTATTACAAATCACCAAAAAGCAAGAGATTGATGAACTTTTAATTTTAATCGACATAAATTATTAAAATGAAGGCATCTTACAACTTCAACATTAATTATCTTGCTGCATTTCTTGCTCATTACAGTAATGCAACAGTAAATCTCAGTGATTATTTCTGCAATAGTTATACTGTGTCATTTTGTTAAATTACTAAAAAAATAAAAAAAATTTCTTTTTGTTTTAATTCAATTTTAATGATTACTTTCTACCCTCCATTGTGCTGAATTTAATTAATTATAAGAAACTTTATAATGTTGGAAATTTTTCTACATGATCAGTACAAATCTAAATCGATTATTGTTTATTTAATCAGAGGATATGATTCACTGGGAGGAACCTGGAAGTGGTCAAATAATACCTCCAAACTCTTGGTCTCCTTACTATCAACGAACCACTTCGGTAAACATTGAGCTAACATCATACGCTCTTCTCGCATTTGTACATAAGAAAGATGTCAATGGAAGTATACCTATTGCTAAGTGGATTCTCTCACAACAGAATTCTGCTGGTGGATACGCTTCAACTCAGGTATTTCTACTGCACAATATACTTCTCTGATATCCTTTGCAACTATAGATATGCTGCTTTATAAGATAATATTTCCACAGATTTCTCGTAATTTTTACACACAAGCAGTGTTGCAACAGTGTTTTTATTCTATTTTATCAAGTTTCTTATTCTATTTTATCTATTTTATCTATTCTATCGAGTGTTTTTATTCTATTTTTTATGAACTGCGAGTTCTTTATTTGTATAATGCATTAACTCAGGTATTGGCATATTAAATAATTGAGAAGGATGTTCCTACATTTTAAGAAATGTTTTAATTTCTAGCATTTAAGCGTGTTAGTTTATTTGAAAGTTTTTAGTAACAAAAGGGATATTATAAAAAAACTAAACCTATATAGGCCATTGTCAGCAATAACAGAAATTAACATAATTAAAGAGACTTAAGTTATCATTTGTGCAGTTAACAAATTAGAATTAATTTTAATAATTATAAGTGAATTATAGCGTTTTAATTTTTTTCATTGCGTTCATAAGTAAACCCTAACGTGGCATTTTTATAATAAGCTTATAAACAGCAAATGAAAATCTAATGTAAACGTTTCATAACATGTAAGTAAGCTTAAATACTAAATTAGAGTGAATACTCTTTGTTATTTTGCACAGGACACAGTTATGGCTCTAGAGGCTTTAGCGGCATTTGCTGCATTTATTGGTCGTGTTGAAGGAACAGGAATAAGTGTTCAGTGTAGTGCATTGTCAGTGCATAGTCAGTTTCAAACCATAAACAAAAGCAATGCTCTACATATACAAATATTTCAGGTAAATATCAATTTTAACAGCTGACTTTTATTTTAAGTAATATATTTTATTTAAAATTTTAATTTATTCATGTATGTCTCCATATAGCTCCCATCCACAGCAACCTCTGTCAGAATACAAGCAAATGGTACAGGCGCAGCATTGGTACAAGTCAATGTCAAGTATAATGTGTATAATGTATCTTTAAATCAAGGAATTTCACTGACTCTTACAACAAAGAAAGTCAGCAATGTTCTCGTTGTTCGTGCCTGTGCTAGGTATGTAAACACGTTACTGCCCAGAAATAAAAAAATCACTGATTAATAAGTAACTTGAGCATACTCTTTAATTTGTATTTTATTACAACATAATAACATTTTTATAAATCTTTTTCATATGCCTTACTTGAATGTTATCATTATTGCTTAGCACCATCATCACTTACAATATTATTAATAATAATGCAACATGATGAAATCAATCTAATACCCATTGCATGCACACTATTGATTTTGATTAGGCCTACTATGAATTTTTTATAAACTGCTCAACAGTTTATAAATCAAACATGTGACATTAACATTGTTATGATATATTTTTACTTATCAATTTAATGTAAGGTTATTAATAAATGTTGATACGTTATTAATTAGTAGCAGTAAACTAAAACGATATGTAATTATTATTACATTACATTTATAAGTGAAGAGTATAGCAGTTACTTGCCAAATTAGTAATGTGGACTCAAACGATTTCTTATTCTGTGTTCTTCAAATA